>JARHVA010007534.1:122500-170000 GCA_037957365.1 Torreya grandis | reverse complement strand
AAAATTTGATGGGTTGATGGAGAGGCTTTGAGAAATTAGCCATGAGACAAACCCTAAAACAATTGTGCTATACATTTTCATCAAAATTAATTCTAAAAAAATCACCAATATTCTCAACCATTAGCTGAATTAACCTTGAAACTCTCATAACTATAAGGAGATGATATAGATGAACTCAAATGGAGGCTTTTTTCATGGATTCAACTAGATCAAATAATAGGCCCCATGAGTGCATAAACACAATATGATTATGTAAAAACCAAGGGCCATTTCCCCACAGAAAATTATGATAGTCCAAGATCAGAAATTTGACCAAAAAATACCCATATTGTAACCATGAAAATGAGGGTTCAAGTAAATCATGCCAGACCTCCTTCGCTTATTGGATAAGATCATCCTAGGAAGGTTACTTCCCAAACACCTAGATATTAGGGTTTTATAGTGAGATCACTATCAATGGTTTGAATTAATTCATCATTGATTTGAAAAATTAGGGTTTAATTAAACAAGACCAAAGAGACATTCCCAAAGAATGTAAACACAAAATCGGACTTAGCTAGTCCTTCAAAATTAGACCCTAATCTATTCATCGAGTCAGAAGTAATCATATTTGTAGAGAGATTAACATCCATATATCTACCCTAAAATTTGTGTGACCCATAATGGTAATAGTTTTTCATACCAGGGTTAGAGTAGTGGAGGGATTGGAGAGCAAGATCTTCCTAGAAATGGGTTGGAAGAGTTAGGGCACTCCATAAAAAACAAGTCCACAATTTTGTTCACCATAGATCTACCCTGACATTAATGTCAGCAAAAATGGCAAGAGTATTTCATACTAGGGTTAGAGCAGAAGATGGATTGAAGAGAAAGATCTTCTTGTAGTAATACTCATTACAAAAAAGAAATGGTTTGGAAGAGTTAGGGTACTCCATAAAAATCAAGTTTACAACTTTGTTCACCATTGTCTCTACCTCATTTTCACCTCCATACTATGACCTCCCCCAATAGCCTTTGTACTAAGTTTGAAACCCTTCCCATCCTACTTATACTAACTACTGATATTGAAATCAACACTCTCACCCTAATCGATATACTTATTTGCATCTTCACATGATGCTGATAATCACTCCATAATGAGAATTTTTTTCTTACATATATTATATTATTATTTAAATGTCTATTATGTATTTATATATATAAATATTATTTTTTTGTTTTTATATAATTAGTTTTTAAGGGGCACATAGGAAAAAATTAAAAATTTGACAATATATGATGCTTGAAAATTTGTTTTGTTGATTACACTAAAATCAACAAATTTAAATAGTAAATGGGATGAAATCACCACAACAATCTATTTTTTCTAAACTAAAGGTTAAAAATAATTATTTAGAACCTTAAAGATGAGGCTAATTCAAATCTATTCCAGAAGTACTAGATCAATAATGTTGAAATGATAGAAAAATTATATTCTCCCAAAACATATTTAGATATCAATCATAACTAACATGTATCATGATGGGCCTACACTTCTCATGGTGGTGGAGGCTTAAATTTTCATGCAGATAATTTGTCAACATCAAGGATACCACCTATTTTTAAAAGGGTAAAAAATATTCTAGTAGGGCATAACTATCAATGCAAATATGGGTCACAGTTTATTTATCTTTTAAAAATACATATTACATAAAAGGTACATGGTCAAAGTTGTCCCTCAATACTCAGCCCTAAACACAACTCGGTTCATTCATCACCCCTCATGGTTTTCATCCACTAGTGCCCATATATAGCTCATACAACCCCTAGGGTTTTTAAAAGTTTTTTTAGGTTTTTTTGTGTGATTTTCTTCTTATGATTTATATTTTTTTAATGATTTTCTTCCTAAATTTTTTAAAGGGGTTTTTTAGGATGTTTTATGGGTTTTATGCTTAAGGTTTTACATGTTTATTTTGTAGTTTTATCTGGAGGATGGTGGAAAAAAAAGATACAAAATTAATTCATTCTTTCTTAAGGCTTCTTGTTATAGTGACATTTCTAATAGTTTTCATAATTTCCAATAATTGATTCCATGTACAGATGTATGTTTATAATTTAGGAATTCCAAATCAAATTCCCTATACCCTAAAAATTATAAATTACAATTGAAATCCCTAAACCTTAGTGAAAAAAAGAAGATAGAAGAGGCATAATTTTTACTAAACCCTATATTATTTTTAAACTACTAATTTTACAACCCAAAACTATTAGCGATTGCATGGTGAATGAATAAATGAAAAAACTAACCTTAAGAATTTCATAATGAATAAAACATTGACTGAATGTTTCTATGTCTAACTTTATTTCTATACATTTCCTCATTAGTTTTTGTTCATCTCATCTCCTTTCATCTGATTTCATCCAAAATGTGTTATGAGAAAGAAAACCATATAAAAATAAATGAAAACAAACCCTAACTTACCTCACCATTTTTTCTAAAATTATTTTTTTATACAAGTCCAGAGCAAATTGCACCACCATATTACACCAAATTTGTAGGTTGATGCTAACTTGACCAAACACGAGGTAATGTACTCAAAAAATATAGTATTGATAATTTAAAACTAAATTTATGTGTTTGGTCAAAGTTCTATGTCTCAAATTTTGCCTTTGTAAATGTTTCTAGTTTTCTTAAAATCGACAAGGTCTTAAAAATAACCCTACCTCCTTCAAAATTTTAAAAACATTCAAGTGATTTTCAGATTGATCCATGAATTTAATAGCTAAAATATGTATTTTATGATTTGAAAAAAATGCTCTCTTCAAATATTGCAATTTCTTACAAGAAGTCCAAGTAGGTTTGTGTCATTTTGATGATTTCAAAAATACTTTCAAATAATTTTTAATCAACCTTTGCAAGCTCACCTAGGGTTTTAAGACTTCAAGGTGATTTTTTGAGATTCAAAAAAACTTTTTAATAATCATCATGGTTTTACCATGTATTAATTCAAGTCAACAAGTCATATTAAATGTGGCTTTAAGAGACTTTTTAAATCCTATTTTGCATAAGCTTACTTGTAACATGCATTTTACAATACAAAATCAATTATTTAAATGTGGATTTAAGTGGATTTTTAAATACTATTTTGCATAAGATTACTTTTAACCTACATTTTACAATACAAAATCAATTTAAGATTTATAATCTCAAACCAAGTTTTTTCCAAATCATCCATCAAAAAAATTTCATCCATAGTATCGAATGACTATTGTAAGCTTGGCCAGGTCCATATTATGTAGAGGTTATTGTTTCAAGTGATATATGTCTATATAAATCTCTTATCTTTCTACAAGAATCAAAAGAAAACTTACATAGTCCAAAATGACCTTCTTAGGATCACATAGGTCTACATAACATGAAATGCTTCTCACGACTTTGGAAACAATCAAAATATTCTCCACATTTTTAATTGATATTTAAAAATTTATTGGAATTCACAAAGATTATTAGTTTCAATGGCTTACTATAAACTTGTAATCAACATTTCAAATGGCTTTACAATCTTGGATAATTGTTGAGTGTAATTAGTAGGAGTGTTTGGTGTGGACCACCATACTAGACATTCATTATTGGTTGGTCCCATATCATTCTTTGTCACCTTTCCCCCACTCCATTAGACTTAACCATGTTATTTTGCCTTAACCCTTAACATTTTCATCTTCATTCACCCCAACCTCAGGTAGGAAATGTTAACCATAATTGTTACTACATTGTCAGTCCTTACCAACACATTTAGGAGGATGGATGTTAATAATGAAGGAAAAGAGACTTGCTTCTCATAATTTTAAAAACGCATGTATTCATGAGCTCTATAACCTCCCCTTTATGGAACTATCATGAGCCCTCATCCTCACCGCATTACAATCAAGATCAACCATGGAATTCATAAAGAGTAGAATTAGTTTAGGCTTTAGTCAACTAGGTATGTTTTATATCCCCCATGTTTAAGAATATGATATGAGAATGTAGGATTTTAACCAAGTAATTTTCTATTGTTAAGGGATCTCTTTCTATTCTATCTTTATACTATAATTTTTCATCGTTAAGGGCTCCCTTTGTATTCTAGCTTTATATTGTAATTTTATAGTTTAGATTTATACTATAATTTTCCAATCTATCCTTATAATTTAGTTTTTCATGAATTTGAATGGGATCCCTTTGTATTTTAGCTTTATATTATAACATATTTTGAAAATTTGAAATTTTGACCCCTTCTCTACTTACTAACTATATATGAGACACTTAGATTATGATTGAATGAACTCACTTTATATTCTAGATTTATAATGTAAAGGGTTTTGAATGTTTGGAATTTTGACCCCTATCCCATTGATTTTATACTTGTCTGAACTCGTATAATGAAAATTATATTATTAACATTCATCCTCCTAACTCTGTCGATGGAGTCCAACAATGCCTTACCAATTACAAAAACTTTTATACTTAGAGTTGAGGATAATACAAACAACATATTATAATAAATACTAATGCCTTACTGATTTTATCCCATACTGTATTATTATAATTCCGTATTATAATTCTCTATGTATTAATGCCATATTCTAGGAGGTAGGGTATAAGAGTGTGAGTTCTATTTTAAGTAGTAATTACCATTTCATGAATTATGAATTGAAGTAGGTAATAATACAATCAACATAAAACAAACTATGGCCTAACTAATCATTAATTTCTTCAATAATTGAATAATACAATCAACATAATACTCCTCAGTTATTCAATAACAATTGTGCTAATGTGAAGGATGAGCATGCATAACTATTTATTATGGACTTGGAGAACACTAATTGTGTTTATTTTTCTTGATAACTCAATCAAGTTAATAATAGAAGGCTCAAAGAAACCCATTGACTATATTGTTGAATGCTTGAACCCCCTCTTGGTATGCCTATTTGAGAATGATTTTAGGATCTTATCATATTTTATGCTTAAATGTGCATCTATATTTTTTGATTGAGCTCATGCTAATGGTGGTAATAAATATTCCCTTAAATGGTGATATGAATGGATTTTATTATGTTTAATTTTCTATTATTAATTGAAAGAGTGACATATGTGGTGGATGAATTACTACTACATTAATCTCAATGTTATCTTTCTCTTAACTTAGTACCCAATATTAGTGTTTCTTGTTGGATTGCAAACAAAGTATCAAGTTAATAACAGAAGGATCATGGAAACCTGTTGACTATGTTGTTGATTACTTCAACTTGATTGTATGCTTATTTGAGAATGATTTTATGCTCAAGGGTTGGATATTTAACAATGTGTAAAATAATTATGCATTTAATAAATGATTATGTCATAGTTAATCCACAATTCTAAGTATTCAATAATACAATCAACATAATTCTCCTTAGTTGTTTAGTGATAATTGTGCTAATGTGAAGGATGGGCATATATAACTATTTATTTTGGGCTCACAAACTACTTATTGTGTTCATTTTTATTGATAACTCTATCAAGTTAATAATAGAAGGCTCATGGAAAACGATTGATTGTATTATTGACTACTTGAACATGATGGTATGCTTATTTTATAATCATTTTATGATCTTACCCTATTCTATATTTAAATCTACATCCATCTTTTGTGACTTAGTTATTCCATTAAATGGTGACATGAATGGATGTTTCTAATCTTTGGTTTCATGTTGCTAATTGAAAGAGTGACATAGGTGGTGGATAAATTACTAGTATATTTCTCTCAATGTTATGTTTCTCTTAACTGAGTACCCAATATTAGTATTTATTTTGGGATTGCAGAACACTTATCAATTTAGTAATATAAGGATCATGTAAAACCATTCATTGGATTGCTGACTACTTCATGCTGATGGTATGCTTATTTATGAATGATTTTATGCTCAAAGGTTGGATATTAAAAAATGTAGACAATGATTATGCATTTAATGAATGATTATGTTATAGCTAATCCATAATTCCTTCAAGTAGTCAAAAATATAGTAAACATAATACTCTTTAGTTATTCAGTGATAATTGTGTTAATGTGAAGGAGGGGCATGCATAATTGTTTTTTGTGAGCTCAAAAAACATTATTTTATTCATTTTTATTGATAACTCAATCAAGTTAACAATATAAGGCTCATGAAAACCCATTGAATATATTATTGAGTACTTAAACCTGATGGTATGCTTATTTTAAAATCATTTTAGGATCTTACCTTATTCTATCTTTAAACCCATGTCTATCTTTTTTGACTCAGGTATTCCATTAAATGGTGATATAAATGGATGTTTATCATGTTTAATTTCTTGTTTCTAATGGAAAGAGTGACATAGGTGGTGGATAACTTACTAATATGTTTCTCACAATGCTATATTTCTCTTAACTTAGTATCTAATATCAGTGTTTCTTATGGGATTGCAGAAAACTTATTGTTTTCCATTTTTTTCATAACTATATGAAGCTAATAATATAAGGATCATGGGAATGCATTGGCTATATTCATGACTAATTCAAGCAATTAATGTTTTTTAGGTAGAGTTGGATTTTTGAGTGAATAGTGTTTAACTAGAATATAATGGTATAGAGTTAAAATTCATTTATATGTAGCATATCATAATTACACAAACTATTAAATAAACTATGTGTTGATTGAATTATTATACCCTAACTAGTCATTAATTCTTTTAGGTAGACAAAAATACAGTCAACATAAAACAAACTCAAATACATTATGAAAACTAAATGAATATGCCCTTGTGAGATGTCTGCTTGAAGTAATTCATGTTTTGGGGTTAGAGTTAGAGTTTTGTGTTAGTAGTTTTAAGCTATTATAAGTAAGATACATGAGATGTGAGGTGTTTGATGGTACACCCTATTGGGTTTCTATCACTTAATTTATTTATTTAATTTTTGGAATTATAGTAAAGATAAGAATTTAAGGAGACAATTCTTCAGTACCCTAGTAAATGTTTCCATTATAAAGTTTTCATTAGTATTATATGCAATTTGTTAATTTAATGGGGTAAATATGCACATTGCCATTTTTTTTGCTCACACTCTTTAAGGATCATCTTTTTAAAGTGTAGAGGTTGTGGGTGTGCCAATTTTTATCTTATTAGTGGTGGATAACATAGTATTTCATCATAGGTGGTGTATAACATAGTACTAGATTTATCTCAAAGTAATAAATAATACAATCAATATAAAACAAATTATTCCCCAACTAATCATTAATTCCTTCAAGTGGTCAACAATATAATCAACATAATACTCCTCAGTTTTTAGTGATAATTGTGCTAATATGAAAGACATAAATGTATAATTGTTTCTTTTGGGCTTACAAAAAACTTATTGTGTTAATTTTTATTGATAACCCAATCAAGTTAATACTAGAAGGCTCATAGAAAACCATTGGTTTTAATTATTGACAACTTGAACCCTTAATGGTGGTGGATAACATAGTACTATGTTTCTCTCAATGTTATGTTTCTCTTAATTCATAATAGAAGTTTTTTATGTGGGCTTGCAAAACACCTATTGTGTTTTTTTTTTACATAAATCTATCAAATTAATAATCAAATGATCACAAAAACCGATTGGCTGTAATGAACATAAGATGATTATATGAATCTTGAACAAGCTTATGTTTGCTAAATGTTTTTATTTTCTACATAGGATTATGGATACCATATATGTCTTTCATATAGATTTTTGATATGAACCATTATTTTTTATAATGGTCTACTATTGTCCATATTATTCTAGTCTATATAGTTCCCTACATCTTGCTTGTATGTATAATTCCCTTCACATTCTAAATATTTTGTATTCTATTATATAATAATTTACTTATCTTACTTTGATAATGGGATATGTCTATTGGTTCATTGGTTCCTTTCATTTATGTATTAGGATTGATTTTTTTAGTTTTAATGTCAAGGGTAGCATCCCCAATGCTTAAGGTAATACTTAGTATTGACAATGAACAATAGTAGACCATTATACAAACCAGTGGTTCATTGGTTCCTTTTCTTTATGTAACAAGATGGACAATAATGTCAATAGACCAATAGTAAACCATTATATAAATTGACGATTCATTTATTTCTTTCTTTTATGAAAAAGAATAGATAATATTGTTAATATACTAATAGTAGACCATTACACAGACTGATGGTTCATTTATTTCTTTAATTTATGTACCAATATGGATAACAATGTGAATAAAAAAGGGGTCAAAATTTCAAACATTCAAATTAATTTATAGTATAAAGCTAGAATACAAAGGTATAGAGTTAAAATTCCTTTATATGTAGCATATTCAATAATGATATATAAGATGTAAATGTTATTACATAGACTACACACACACACACACACACACACACACACACACACACACACACACAAAAGTAATGAATATATATATATGGACTCCTTTTTGAAAAAAAATTGAATACTTGATCTATCTATACCATTACAAAGAATGTAAAGTATGTGAGTTTTACCTTACCTCTAAGAAAGTGGATAAATGTCATTGCAACTTTGATGGTATGGCTATCTAAAATTATAGTGCAACTGTATATCTAGAGGAAATAATTAAATGAAGAAATATAAATTTTATATTATAGAGGGATCAAAGGGTTCTCTATCATGATCACTTTATTATTGTTATTCCATTGTATAATAATGCATTTTCATGGTGATATTCACACTTAGCTTTTGAATATGAATGAAACATACTATGCCACACATTAGGGTCAATGACCCCCATGACATTTAATTATTATCCATACACACATGGCACTTATATATGGTAATAAAGTTGTGAAGTTGAACCATGGAAGAAAATAGCCAAAGCACTGGTAGATAGAGTAACTAACAAGGATGTAGAAAATAACTACAAGCATGGTCATCTATGCCAAATGTTCAATTCTCAAATTATTTGGGTTGGTTAAATTATTAGATCCTCCATTATGAGTGTAATTTGATAATATGTTTAACATGGACTATCATGATAGTAGTTGACTTCCACATCCCCTATGGTTAGTTTATCTACCAATGCTTTGTCCATTTTATTAGCTTGTTAGCTAGTTTAAAACCTTATCTTACATGAAGGGGCATGATATTTTAAAATTATGACTTGATATTATGTTTATCATCACTTTAATTAGCCCATTATCCATTTATTGATGGGCTCACTTATTACATCCTTGATTATAAGCTCACATTGAATGTACTAGCTAGTTACACTCAAAATCAAGGATGTAAGAAGTGCGGCCCATCATTAGAGGGGTAATGGGCCAATAAAATGGACAGAGAGGAGGAGGGTAGCTAGAGTATCCAACATGCACATGTAGGTAAACTATAATGAAGACCTCGATGTCATTTTTATATACTCCTAGTGTAGATAGAGTATCCAAAAGGGATATGGAGTTTAATTATGAGAATGACCTCCATGTGCCTATTACATACTCAAATGGTAGATATAGTGTTTGTTAGGGACATGGAGGTCAACTATTAGTGTGACTTTAATATGCTTTCTGGACACTCTGAGGCTAGACATAGTATGTAAAAAGCATGTGGAGGTTAACTATCAGCATGATCTCCATGTGCCTACTATATACTATGAGGTTCCCTTACCTTTGTCCATTTTATTAGCCTATTATCTCTCTATTGATGGGCCCCAATTTTGACATCCTCAATTATGAGCATAATCAATAGGTACATTTAATGGTTAAATTAAAATGCACTAGTGAAAAGTGATGGAGAATTGAGATTTGACCATCCAAGGGTCAATTTATAGCATGGAGGTCCATGTCAAATGTGAGCACCTTAACTAGGTGGTGTGTTCACATTTATAGTTGATGTGTCTATTGGGATTTACCAAATTGGTGACTGTTTAGTGATCATAGTTGGGCTAACATCCATCAACATCATGTTAAGGCAAAAATAAATAGTTAATCTAAACAATAATGGTTAATGAAAAAACTAATTTAAAAATAACAGTCAATATATATAGAATACTAAATTTCTACTTACATGCATTTACCCTATTTAAAGAATATACTAGTTCTCCTTTGCTATTACATTATTCCTTTTCTACCTATGTAGGAGCCTATTAGCTAATAATTCAAATGACAATGGTTAAGGAAAACAAAAAATGATTAATCTAAATGTTAAGGATTAAGAAAAATGAAATTTTAACCTCAAATTATCATTCTTCATTTATTCATTCAATAATTCCTAATCCCTCTATTGATGGCCTTGACTTATTACATCCTTGATTATAAGCTCATGTTAAATGTACCAACTAGGTACTCCAATAATTGAGGATGTCAAAATTCATACCCATCATTAAAATAATAATAGGCCTATGGAATGGATGGAAGGGGGAGGGTAGAAAAAGTATCCAACATGCATGTGAAGGTCAACTATCAACATGACCTCCACATCCATGTTGTATACTCTGAGGGTAGATGAAGTATCAAACAAGCACATTGAGGTCAAGTGTTATTTAAACTAAACAGACTTAATGTATGATCTAAGGTAAGTAATTGAGGATGTAATAAGTGGGGTCCATAATTAGAGGGATAATGGGATTAAAAAAATAACCAGAGGGGAGGGACCCTCAAAGTATCCAACAAGCATGTGGAGGTTATGCTCATAGTTGACCTCCACATGCTTGATGGATACTCCAAGGGTAGATAGAGTATCCAAAAATAATATGAAGGTCAGTTATGAGCATGACCTCCACATCCCTATTGGATACTCCAAGGGAACCTCTCCTATATCTACTAGATTGGCCTGTTAGCCCTCTAATGATGGGCCCCACTTATTACATTCCTAATTACTTGCACACCTTTACCCTATTCCATTTATAATTTATAATTACCCTATTCTTTTTTAACTTTTAAATGATATCTTATTCTTAATACCCATTTCCATAAGTGTGCACCACATCTATAGGAGTATCTAAGAGGAGACATTTACTATACTGGTTATTTACTTAAAATAAACTAGCTTGTCTACATTATCGAATCTTGAACCTTTTTTAAACTTGGTTATTGTGGACAACATTAAATATTTAAAAATGTATTATTTATATGTAAACATGTATTATATTGTATTTAAAATTTATAGTTTATGTATACTCATAATATTCTCAAACTTTATTCAATTATTGATGCTTTTTATCTTTCAAGAATCCATTGAGTCTTACTATCTCTGAGTACACACCTTAAGGGGTGCATAGGGAAAAGGGTGGGAATACCATTAGTAATTAATAATATTTTTGTTCCATTACTACCACTTTTTATCAATCCAACCATCTCATAAAAATATTCCCCTATGCTTTGCCTCCTATTTTGCACCTTCCTCTAGTCATTTTTCACCTTTATTGGTCCTTCCCCATCCTAAAATCATTTTTGACCGTTGACATTACATTATCAACCCCATCAACCTTATAATCTAATTGATAATACTTATTTAGGGTCTAGGTCAGCCCTTGACCAACCTAGACCAAGAACTAATTTGTTTTTGTTAATAATAATACAATGTTTATTGGGTCGACCTTGTTGGCCTAAACTTTCAAAAAAGACTACGGTTAGATCCACCTTATAAACACATCCATTTAACCATTATTATAAAGATAACAAGAATTAATTAGTAATTTGTGATTATTTGCAATATGCTCTTCCACCATTCTACTGGAGGAGTCTTAGCTTAGGGTTTCTACTTAGAGAAGAGTCTTGTCTTGTGGAAAAGTGTTGGATGTTTCGGCCTTGTCTTAGTGATCCTTATAAACCATAACAACCTCTTGGAAAGAACGTTTAGATAAGGTAAATATTGAATCTAAACATGTTCAAATTTAAGTTAAGTATCTCTAACTTTGATCCTCTCTTTAGTAGATATAAGTAGCATAAGTTATGGATTTTGAATATATTGCTCTCTTCATGCATTAAGGTTTTACCTATACATAGCTTAATTAAGATTCTCTTATGCATGTTTAATTTTATGTTTACTAACCCCACTTTGTGCCACAAAATTTGGTGAGATAAATAAATTATATTTTTATTTAGTTGTTATTAGTTTAGTGAATATGAAAACATAGGACCTAGTTAGGGTTATTGCATAGTTTTACTTAACTAGAGACTTTATAACCCTACCTAATGAATTTATTGTGGTAAGAGATCCCGTGGCTAGGTCTAGAATATCCATCTTAGTCATTAACCCAAATATCTAATGTATCCAAAATCAGAAGTGTATGTATGATTTATCTTCTCCAAGATAGGATTGATTTATATATTTGTTGCATTTTTCATTTCATACATTCTAGTGAACTTGACATGAATCTAATCCTTGTAGGTTTTCTTTCACACTGTCATTTTTATAATTTTATCATGTTTTTACATATTTTTAGTATTGTATAAAATTATTCAATATATTTATAACTCTCTATGCATAATTTTAACATAGTCATTTCAAAATGACTATGCTCTATTTATGCACGTCTTCATCAGCTATAGGTTACTGGATCAAATAAGTTGACATAGTGCCCTTCTTTAGTTATAGATTATCATAGACTATCAAATAAGATGAATTTATCTTCTAATTATTTATAATATTATAAAATTCAACTAACACTATCAAATATGTTGACCCTATTGTTTTTACTTCTTCAATATATAGGGTTTTACAAAACTTGGTTGGAGTAGTCGACCTAGTTTATATAATTTGAAAGCAACAATTAAGGCATTTTACCATAAAATTTTCAATATTAACCATATTATATCCCACCAAGGATCCTCTTCCTCCACTCTCTATCATTTTATTACTTTATTAGTTTTATTTTTCACAAGTTAATAGTCTTCAAAACTACAACCTTACACCTAACTAGGTTAACCTGGTTGACTTAGTTATGTAGTCTATCTTCTTTCTAAGAGACATAGTCAGCTTGTTCAACTATATTATTAAAAATATTGCTTATAAAAAATATTAGAGACCCAATCAAATATTTTATATACTATTTTTATATACTGTCACCTAAACTAACTTTATACTTTTTTTAATCAAGGAATTAACAACTATTTGCTAGTAATTAATTCACATTTCATTTTTAGTTATTTGCATTATTAGAGTAACTCACATAATATAAATATGTGGTTTTTAAAATTACCATTATATTTACACTATTTTACTCTTTAAGACACACTACCAAATCAAATAACATTCAAAACACATTCAAAAACCTATCTTCCCAAGGCCTACCTACTTGGATTTCATCACCAAGGGAGAAGCCAACTTTGTTTTTTGGACAAGTATAAATAGATAGTTAATCGTATATATTGGAAAAGCACCCAACACCATTATCACTATGGGATTATGAAGTGAGTGGGTAAGCCCCAATACCAAGATAGTACCATTTCAAACATAGATCCCTTTCAATCCAAATGTCTTGAAATCATCCATAGATTACCTTTCTAGTTTACTATTTCAGCCAAATGTCCTATCACATTTAAACCAAAACTTTATAATAATATAATAACACTTAGGATGAATATTTAGTTAAAATTTACTTTTTAGTTGATTGTTTGCTCTTTGATCATTGCATGTTATATTGTGAAAACTTGCACTACCTAGAGTTGGTGAAATTTTTTATGCTATGTGCCCCAATTGGATCACTCACATTGATCCAAGTATTTGGGTGTTTGATTTCATTTTTTTCTTCACTTATCCTAAAAACATTTTTTCCTATTATAGAACACTATTGTTCTGATCGATATAGTCTCTTATAGACTATATCTTTCTTCTTGACTATAGTATATAGTTAGCCGTCATAATTATGTGTCTTATCTTTCTAATATGCCCTTTGTCCAATAGTAAACAATAAACCCATATGACTCTTTACTCTTCTCATTATGTGTCTTCATAGTGCTCTATTGACCCAGTCAACTTTGTACCTATTGGTCTATCCTGTTCTTCAATCTAGCTGACTTAGTTCCATATCTAAATGACTCTATCACTAATTTCCCTTTCTTATTACTTAAATATTATTACTTTCATCAAGCATCATGAAATTTTTGGAAACACAATGACTAAGATGGGGGTGAATCAATCCTTAAAAATTTCTTTCACATGAACTTTAATATTCCTTGAACCATCAAACCAATACAAAGACGTAACAATGCATAAAGAGTCATTCACATGAGCATAACACAAGAAACACATATATGAGTTGGAAACCCTCAATGGGAATAAATCCATTCATATTTACAAATTGACTATAGTCTTATAAGACAAACATTAATATTTAGTGAAGCACCAACTTCACATGGAACACCAACCCCAACTATCCAAGCACCCACTTGCAAGGAGGCACCAACCCCATATATGACTCAGTACCAACCCAACCACCTAATTTATTTAATTAATTTCAGTTCATATTATTTCTTAATCAATTAATGATGAATACTGCTTTGGGTCTTTACATTCTTATTCCTATCAAACTACCGCTAGGCCTCTTCGTTCAACTAGCCCTCTTCTTAACTTGATTAGGTCATCTGACCTTGATTTTCATACATAATAACTCTATCAAATCTTGATGGTAGTTTATATACAACTTTTTTATGGTCTAAAATACCTTATTCATCTCTTCAAATTTCTATATCATTCACTTCAGCTCACTCAATCTCAAGCTAGATAATTATGCCTTGCTCATATACTAGGCTCTTGCTTATACACTTATTGGTTAGTTATAAACACTTTCCTACTTATATTTTAAATAAAATATGCCTTAGTAAATTACAAAAAATTTAATAAAACATTAAAATTACTTAGTCATAGAATATGGGACCAAATGCCCCTTTCAAGCCTTAGGGAGACCTCATTTAATTAGACCTTTATTAGCACACATTACCCTTTGAACTCCTTTAAAAACTTTCAAAATCCTTATATCGAAGGAAAATATAATATTTCACTAAAATATACCCATAATAAGCTCATATTACTCCATTTAAACCTTTTATCTCCAATCACCACTTGAATCATGCTATTCGTATTGTTCACAATTAGCCATGTGCATACACAGAAAGTCTAACTTAAAAAACTGAAGCATAAACAAATTTTTTCCAAAAAATCATAGAAAAAAATAACATATACAAAATATAAATTAAATTATGGTCATCACAATATTATTTGAACTTCACAACTCAATGCAAAAATACTCAAACCATTCTCTACAAAATGCTTAATCTAAACTACCAACTAGCCTCAAAACACAATCATGGAGACAATGACCTTCAACACCTATAAGACAAATTTAATAGAATTAAAATGCATGTATATTATCCTATGAGGTCATTACACAATTATTATATAGATAGATAATATTATCAAATGGCAATATTAGTCTTGTAAACTAATCTCATAGTCTTGTACCTCACCGTCTCATTTGAACTAGATAGGTCAACTTATAAGAAACATTTTCATTATATTCAATAACATAAAACAAATATATTCAACATGAACATTTATTAAAACTATTTAAAAACTTACCCATGCACTTTTATTTATCCCTAATCCATGATACCATATTCATAATCAACTTATCGCTTTTGCCTAATTTTCTCATAGTTTACACCATTAGGCTAGTTAGTGAATGGTCAAATTGGATGACCAGTATATCACATATGTGAGATATAAAATAATAATAAAACACCATATATATTAAATAAAATTCAAAAAAAAATCTCCATCCATTTAGCAACTTTGACTTGGTCAAATCTAACTGCTTCAAGAAATAAGGCCTTCCCTTTAGGGTCACCTCACACACCTGACAAACCAATCACACCTAGATATTACTAGAAGAGTTTAATACAACCTAAAATCACTTAAATATCCTTACCATACCATTCTAATCACTTTTTTAAAAAGATTCACATCAGGTCATTGTTAGGGTTTTAGAGAGGGTTAGCACTATTTATGGTGTTAATGATTATTCATAAAAGACTGACCCTCATTTACAAAACTAATGCCTAAAGATATTATCTAGGACCATTATCCATATATACTCAATATATTATGTTCCCATGTATACGTTACACATTCCAATGAACACTTAAAAGTTCTTTTCAGTTTAAGAACCCTTCATTTTGTGTACCCGAAAGACCTCAAAACTACTTTTTATGCCTTTTATTAAAACATTTGACCTCATATTTGGTCAAAAAACCTTGAAAAATATATCACACCACTATAAATTTTCACATGATCATTCTTATCATGAAATCTAAATCTCATACGTCATTTGGCCACCACCTCTCTCTTTGTTTACTTAGACATTGAACTACAAGTCAAACTAGGCCTTGAAACTGACCTTCTAACCATTATACAAGCTATAAATACCTCATATACAAGATCAAAAAACATATCACATATTAAAAATATTCAAAAATCCTTCATATGACTTTTTAATAACTCATTATTCGTTATTAGGCCAAATAGGGTCTAGAGGTGGTCTAATTGCATACTAGGTTTCTAGGTCCTACCCTTGTAGGCTCACCCTAAGACTCATATGAGTGATCCAAAACCTTACATACATGTTTAAACAACCTCATATATATTATTATTCCTTTTTTCATCTGATCTCACCAAGCCACCATATTCAAACCTTCTCACTAGGACTCTTCATGCTATGACTAGTGTCATGACGAAGCTTCTCAAGCACTTGAAACTTGAAAACTAACCTTGAAACACTTCTTGATGATATTATATATTTATCACATACCTTACATGTTAATAAAATAATTTCATACCTCTCAATGATGTTATCAAATAAGAACATTCTTCAATGACCTCATGAACACCTTTCTTAAGAACCTTTGACATCAATGATAACATCAATGCCAAACCTCAACAATAGGAACAATGCTCAAAAATATCCCCCATTGTAATTGATTTCAAATAATACTATAAATTTATCATTCTTATCTCTCCATTCTGGTATTTCTCCCCCTTTGACATAAATGAAAAAGTAATGTCTACAACTTCATACATCATACTCCTTACTCAACACATAAGACTATGAGTTTATGAGACATAATACAAACACACTCACCTTATCTCAATATATACATTCTTAGAACAAATCACCTATTCTTGGAGTTAATAAACTTGATTATCTCCCCCTTAGTACGTTGGCTTCTTCAATGATTACTAGGGGTAGGAATTACACCCAATTCTTGTCTTAGGTGTTCAAAAGTTACCTTTAGAAGTGGTTTGGTTAGGATGTCTGCAATATGATCCTATGTAGAAACATACTCAAGTCTAACACTTTTTTCACTTACCTAATCTCTTATAAAATGATACCTTATGGGAATGTGCTTGGTATTTTAGTGTATGGTAATTCTCTTTGAGATGCATATATCACGTGTATTGTCAAAATAGATAGAGTTAAGACCATCATACTCCACTTTATACTCTTTTAGGGTATGTTTCATCCATAGGACCTGAGTGCAACATAAATATGCTTCAATATACTTAGCCTCACAAGTGGATAATTATACAAATGGTTTCTTCTTACTTCTCCATGAAACTAGGAACCATCCTATGAAGAAATATCCTCCATTGGTACTCTTCCTATTATCTATACTTTCTTACTAATCTACATCTGTGTAGGCTACCAAATTAAACTACTTGCTTTTTAGATACCACAATCCATAATCAATAGTACCTTTGAGGTAACTTAGTATCCTTTTTACTACTTAGAGATTATTCTCCTTTGGATCTTCTTGAAACCTTCCCATAAGGCCTACTAATTTCATGATGTTAGGTCTAGAGGTTGTGGTGTATAACAAATTTCTAATCATTGACCTATATGACATCTGATTGACCTTTGAGGACTCATCTTCCTTTCTCAACTTACACCCTATGATCATGGGTGTACTAACTACTTTGTAGTTTTCCATCTCAAACTTCTTCAACATCTCTTTTATGTAGTTGGCTTATGAGATGAATATACCTTTTTTAGATTGAGTGATTTTTAACCCAATAAAGAATGATATTTATCCTAGCATAGACATCTCAAACTCTTTCTTCATCACCTTTACAAAGGCCTTGGTCATATTCTCATTTTTTCTACCAAATATGATTCATCCACATAGACAAATACTATTAATTAATGGCCGTCTTATTTATTGATGTATAAATTACTATCTGCAACTCCTCTTTTGAATCCTTGATCCAACATGTACCTATCCAACCTAGCATACTAAGAGCTAGGAGCTTGCCTTAAAACATAGATATCCATTTTCAATCTTCAAACATAGTCTTTATCATCTGATAGTGAGAACCCATCAGGTTGCTTAATGTACACTTCCTCTTCTAAATTCTCATACAAAAAGTATATTTGACATCCATCTGGTATACCTTGAATCCTTTGAATCCTACATATATTATAAATAATATGATGTCCTCCTACCTTGATATGGGTGAAAAGGTATCCTAAAAGTCTACCCCTTCAACTTATGTGCATACCTTCCATACCAATTTAGCCTTGTTCTTAGTGACTACTAAATCTTCATTTTACTTATTTCTAAACACCCATTTTATGCCAATGACATTCTTGTCTTTAGGCCTAGGAACTATTTTCCAAGTCTCATTTTTATCTTTTTGGTCTAACTCTTCATTCATAATACCTATCCAAAATTTATTTTTCCTTGATTCTACAAGAATCTTAGGATCAATCTTGGATAATAGAGAAACATTCTCTTGATTTAGATTACTTGCCAGTCTTCTCCTTGTTTACAAACCTATATTCTTATTGTCAATGATTTGAGATTCAAGTTAATCTCTTTGGATTTATCTTAAGGGTCCTTTTGAATCCTATCTCTCGTTAACTTCTTCTTCCTCCTCATCAATCTCTATATTCTCCTCTTCATTCTTGAAGACTAGATTCTCTAAAGTGTCTTTTGACTATGAGTGTGATTTTCTTGTCTCATCACTATTCACATTAGTGATTTACACTATATTTTTTAGCCTCTTGTTATAAAATCTATAGTCTAAGCTCATTGATGAGTATCCTAAGAATATACCTTCATCAGATTTGGAATCAAACTTTTTAAAGTCTTCATCATCTCTTTTGATGAAACATTCGCACCCAAACACTCCAAAGTGTTATACATTGGTAGGTCTACCCTTCCATAGTTCATAAGGAGTCTTGTTGTCATTAATATTTATCTATCTTATATTCAAAATGTAGACTAAAGTGCTTAATACCTTTCTCCAATATACATCACATAGTATAGACTCATTTAACATAGTTCTAGCGATATCTTTAACTGTCATATTCTTCCTTTCCACTACTCCATTCTGCTAAGGTGTCTTGGATATTGATAATTATCTCCTTATTCCATGAACCTCACATAAATCATCAAACTAATTAGATAAAAAAACTCCTCTTGTATCATATCTTAGGTACTTGATCTTACCTTTCTTCGCATTCATAACAAGATCCTTGAATGCCTTGAACTTGTCAAGAGCTTTTGACTTCTCTTTCAAGAATGCAACCCAGGTCATTCTTATGTAATCATTTATGAGTAACATAAAGTAGGTATCTCCTTGAATTCTTTGAATTATTTTAGGCCCATATAGATCAATGTATATTAACTCCAAGGGTCTTGTATTAGATTACTCATTATACTTGAACCTTCTTCTAGTTTGATTACCATGTTGACATGCCTTGCAAAGAATATTTGTAGGTTTGGTTATCTTAGGCATGTTCTTTATAGAATTCTTAGTGATAATATTGACCATATTATCAAAGTTTAGGTGATATAACCTTTTGTGCCATAGCTAAATTTCATCTATCTTTCTCATGCAGCATCTCTCCTTGATCTCATTCAAAACATATATATTATTCTCAGTCCTCTTAGCATTGGCAATAAGCCTACCTGATTTGGTTCTCATTCTCATACCCTTTGTCATGAAAGGTTAGTATGTTTAATTGAATAAAAATTTGACTTAAAATAAGTATATTATTTTTCAAGCCTTCCACATATAACATATTTTGTGTCTTGGTCTTCCTAATTTCCAACCTCAAGATAACCTTTCCAACTATACTTGTAGTTATGTTGTCTCCAGACCTCATTATTCCTATAACATTTTTCTTCAATGAGATGAACTTATTTTGATTTATTATCATGTGGCTTGATAAAACAATATCTATATACCATGCCATGCCTTTATCTTGAATGTGAATGGCAATATGAGCTAGCATAGAATCTCCTTTGGTCTTTTTTTCCTCCTTGGCAAATAGTCCATCTTGATTCTTGAGCTCAATATGATCTGTCCTCACTTGCTTTGGATTGCATACCAATGTTTTATCCTTCCCATGAATTATAGGAGATTTAAATGTTTTTTTGAATATTTAGGGTCTTATAACTCTATTAAATCAAAATATTTCAATGTGTCCTCTATTGTGATAGATGTAGTAAAAAACATTTTTGTACTTACCTTTTGACTGATTACTCCTTTTCCCATGGTCCCATGATGACTTGTATTTTATTCCATTGGGATGAATAAATGGTATTTTCAGTTGGTAATCTTTACATATTTTAAATTATCACGTCTCTCTTAGACTTGTTCATTTTATATATGAGCTACTCATGCTCAACTTTCAAGGAATCTAGCTCTGTCTTCAACTAGTTATACTCAACTTCTTTTTACTTATACCTTATGTTGACACCTTCTAACTGACTACTAATATCATTGATATTTTTATTTTGATGCTTCAAATCATCAACGACTTTTATGAGCTTATCTTCAATATCTACTTGAGTTTCTCCTTCTTCACTATCATAGTATACTTTTTTATCACACATGTTGTCTTCTTCCTATTGATCACAAGACATCTTGTGATTCTTTGGATAACCTTCAAGTTGTTAGACTTGTATTTAAAATATATTTATCTAATACCAATTTTTGGCAACACAATGACTTAGGTGGGGGGTGGTGAATCAGTATCTAATTTTTTTTCCACATGAACATTAATATTCCTTAAAACATCAAAGTAATACAAAGATATAATAATGCATAATGGGTTATTAATATGAGCATAAAAAAGACATAAATGAGTGGAAAACCCTCAAAGGGAAAAAAATCATTGATATTTTAAAATTTACTATAGTCTAATAAGACAAACATTAATATTTAGTGAATCACCAACATCACATGGAGCACCAACCCCAATTACCCAAGCACCCACTTACAAGGAGGCACCAACCCCCTAAAGGACTCATAAATAACTCAAAAAATTGATTGATTTGATCACTTTTAGATCATATTTTTTCTCAATCAATAGATTTTGACCACCTCTTCACCTCTTTACACTTTTATCCCTCTCTTCACACTCTTATCCCTCTCAAGCTACCTTATAGGCCTCTTCGCTCAACTAGCCCTATTATTGACTTGATTATGTCATCTCAAATATTCATGGTAGTTTATATTCATCCTTATTATGGTTTATAATACCTACTTCATCTATTCAAAGTTTTATATCATTCACTTTAACTCACACATTCTCAAGCTAGACAATTAGGCCTTGTTCTTATACTAGTCTCTTGCTCATACACCTCCTGGTCAGCCATACACACTTTCACACTTATATTTTAAATAAAATAAGCCTTATGAAATTCCAAAAACATGAATCAAGCATTATTATATTATATTCATATCATATAGGATGAAAACCCCTTTTTAGGCCTTAAAGTGACCTAATTCAGTTAGGCCTTCATTAGCACACATTACCCTTTAAACTCCTTGGAACAATTTCAAAATACTCATGTGGTAATAAAATATCATATTTCACTCAAGTATACCCATAATAATCTCATATTATTTATATGGAACCTTTTAGCTCTAATCACCACATGAAGCACATTATTAGCACTACTCATAATTAGGCCTATGCATACCCATAAATCTATCTTCAACAACTTAAACATAAACATAATATTTCCAAAAAATCATGTAAATAAATCACATATATATACATTAACTTAGGGTCATATCCATGTTATTTATACTTCACAACTCAAGGCAAAATGAATCAAACCCTTCTTTATAAAATGTTCATTTTAAACTTCCAACTAGCCTCAAAACACAATCATGGAAAAAATGACCTTCAACACTTGTAGGACCACTTTCAAAGACTTCCAATACATTTAGATGATCTTTTGAGGTCATTATAACATTATCAGATAGATATATAATATGTTAAAATGGAAATATTAGTCTTATAGATCATACTCATAGTCTTGTACCTCTATCTCATATGAACTAGGCAGGCCAACTTATGAGCAACATTTTCATCATATTCACTGACCTCCAAAAATAATATTAAAAAATAACATGTATTAAAATTATTTAAAAAATTATCCATGTAATTTTATTCATTCCTAATGCATGATAACACATCCCTAATCACCTTACTTTTGCTTGATTTTCTCATTATTTGTACCATTACTGTTAGTGACTGGTAAACTTGGATGACCAATTTAGGAAACCTAAGGTATATGACCTAATAAAAAACCACAATTTATATAAAATAAAAGTCTCAACCCTTTTCCTCCATCCATTTAACAAATTTGACTTGGTCAACTTTGACTACTACAACAAATCTCCAAGAAACAAGGCCTTTCTTATAGGGTCCATTCACACACTTGATAAACCAATCACAGTTGGAGATGCTTGAGAGAGTTGAATAAAACCTCCAATAATTTAAATAACCATACCAATCCATTTTTATCACTTTATAAAATTATCTTTTACATTGGGTCATTATTAGGGTTTGAGACAGGGTTAACACTATTTTTGGTGTTAATGATTGTTCATAAAGGACTGCCCCTCATTTCTGAAACTAATGTGTAGAGATATTAAATATGAAACTTCCCCATCTCTCTTCAATATATAAATTTCTTATGTAGATGTTACATGTTCCAATAAACACTTGAGAGTTCTTATTGGATTGAAAACCCTTCATTCTATGTACTCAAGAGACCTCAAAACCACTTTTCATGCCTTTTCTTGCAAACGTTGACCTAAAAATTGGTAATCAAACCTAGGATATACTATAAAACCATTATAAACTCTCAAATTCTCATTCTTATCTTGAAATCTGAATCTCATACCTCATTTAGCCACCATCTTTCTCTTTGCTTGCTTAGACCTTGATCTACAAGTCACATTAGGCCTTGAAACTGATCTTCTAACCACTTTAAAAGATCTAAAAACCTTATATAAATGATCATATCACATATAAAATGCTCAAAAAATTTCAAACATCCTTTATATGACTTTTTAATACCTCATTATGCCTTATTAGGCCAAGTAGTGTCTAGAGGTGTTCTAGTTATATACTAGGTCTGTAAGTCCTACCCTTGTAGGCTCAACCTAAGACCTACATTAGTGATCCAATACCTCAAACACATGTTAAAAAAACCTCATATAAATTCTTATGCCTTTGGGCATCTTATCTCACCAAGCCACCATGCTCAAATCTTCTCACTAAGACTCTTCATGTTATGACTAGTGTCATGACTAGGCTTCTCAAGCACTTAAAATTTGACAACTGACCTTGAAACACTTTTTGATGATTTTATACCCTTATAAAATTATTTACATGTTCCTAAAATAATGTCATACCTCTCAATGATTTTATCAAATAAGAACATTCTTTAATAACTTGATGAACACCTTTATTAATAACCTTTGACATTGATGACAACATTAATGCCAAACCTCAACAACATGAATAATGCTCAACATAAATCCATTATAAGAATATTATTATACAAATTTAATCCATTTATACACTATATGGGGAATTATTTTCTCTCTTTCTTTAACTCTTAAGAGAACCCTCACTATTGAAGCACTTCTTCCCCTCTTTCATCTGTGGATTGTAACATTGTTGAAATCATGCCTCAAGATGAGGTAGGTGGATGAGATCCTTTTTTTACCTATTAATAAAATACCCATCTTCAATCATCTCAACACAATGTGGGAGCAACTGACATAATTCTATCTAATAATCCCATTGGTAATTTGCCTCCTAACAACTCTCCCCCTAATGCCAATTCAGGGAATCTTACTACAAACACCAACCCACCAATTGATATAACCCAACTTCTTGCACAAGTTGTGCAATAATTGAACATAATTAAAACATATAATACCTCCCAAATGATTAAATTAAAACATCATTTTATCAATATGGATAATAAACCTTTGATTCTAATCCCTCAAAATAATCAAAACTTTATTCCTCCACCTCATAGAGATGTCATAGGAAATTTCATTCCCTAACCTATCATGAATAACAAGATTCTTCAAAACATCCAAAATGAACCTTTAGATCCCTTCATTGTTTCCATTTATATTAGTAACATATCTCCAACTATCAAGTATGATAGGACTAAAGAGCCTACATCTTTTCTTAAGGCATTTGGCAATCTTTACAAAGAGTGGATCCAAACTAATACTTTCACCACAACTAAACTTCTAGTCAAAATCTTCACTATTGATGTATTAGAATGGTAGAACCAACTTCCCAAATATTTCATCCAGAAACTAAATGATTTATTCAATCCTTTAGTTAAATAATTTGAACACAATGATCTTCTCAAAAATTACCTTAGGCATCTCATCAATGTTACACAATCTACCACTAAATCAACTCATGACTCTATCAAATGATGGATATATTTGTTACCCAAAGCCAACCATGACATGTTTGATGATAATCTATTTAAACTATTTATAACTTCTTTAAATCCTCTTCAATAGAAGGTTCAAAAATTTTACCCTCAAATGCTTAATGAAGCTCTTGACCAAGCCAAACATCAAGACTTATTAATGAAACAATTTGAACCTAATACCAAATTCCTTAATGGATATCTTCAAACTTCACTCTTTCCACCACCTATGTCACTCTTTCCATTAGACTATTATAAATATGAAATCAAATATTATAAGCATCCATTCATATAACCATTTCAGGGATAGTTATAACCACCCTTAGCATGAGCTGAGTCATAAAAGATAGATGTAGGTTTAAAGATAGAATAGGGAAAGATCCTAAAATCACTCCCAAATAAGCATACCATCATGTTTAAGTAGTCATGAATACAACCAATGGGTTTTCATTATCCTTATATTATTAACTTGATAGAGTTATGAATAAAAATGACCACAATAAGCATTTTTCAATCCCACAAGAAACACTAATAATGTATACCAAGTTAAGAGAAACATAACATTGAAAAAAACATATTAGTAAGTTATCCACCACCTATGTCACTCTTTCCATTCAACCATTATCAATAGGAAATTAGACATTAGAAACATTTATTCATATCACCATTCAAGGGAATAGTTATAACTACCCTTAGCATGAGTTGAGTCATAAAATATAGATGCATGTTTAAATATATAATAAGGTAAGATCCTAAAATCATTCCCAAATAAGTATACCATCAAGTTCGATCAGTCATGATTATAGCCAATGGGTTTCCATGATCATTTTATTTTTAACTTGATAGAGTTATGAATAAAAAGGAAAATAACAAGTGTTTTTCAAGATCACAAGAAACACTAATACTAGGTACTAAGTTAAGAGAAATATAAAATTCAAAGAAGTATAATAGTAAGTTATCTAGCACCTATGTCACTCTTTCCATTGGACCATTAGTAATAGAAACTCAAACATTAGAAACATCCATTCATATCACCATTTAAGGGAATAATTACAATGGCCCTGAACATGAGTTGGTTCATAAAAGATAGATGTAGATTTAAATATATAATAGGGCAAGGTCTTAAAATCATTTATAAATAAGCATACCATCAAGCTTAACTAGTCATGAGTAAAGTCAATGGGTTTCCATAATCCTTATATTTTTAAATTAATAGAGTTATGAATAAAAAGTTACACAATAAGTGTCTTACAATCCCAAAAGAAACACTAATACTACATACTAATTTAAGAGAAGTAGTGGACATATTACTACTAGGTTTCTCTCAATGTTATGTTTTGCTTAACTTAGTACCTAATATTAATGTTTCTTAGGGGATTTCAAAACACTTATTAAGTTAATATTAGAAACATAACATTGAGATAAACATATTAGTAAGCTATCCACCACCTATGCCACTCTTTTCATTAGTAATAGGAAATTAAACATTAGAAACATCCATTCATATCACCATTTAAGGGAATAGTTGAGTCACAAAATATAGATGTAGGTTTAAAGATAGAATAGGGTAAAATCATAAAATCATTCTCAAATAAGCATAGCATCAAGTTTAATTAGTCAACAATACAACCATTAGGTTTATGTGAGCTTTGTATTATTAACTTGATTGGGTTATCAACAAAAATGAACACAATAAGTATTTTATAAGCTCAAAATAAATAGCTACACATGTCCATCCTTTACATTAGCATAATTATCATAGAATAAATGAGTATTACGTTGACTATATTGTTAACTACTTGAAGGAATTATTATTATTTATGGCATAGTAATTTATTCAATGCATAATTTATTGAATAGTTTATGTAATCAAGATATGCTAAATGGAATTTATTAAACCCATAATTAATTCAATGTCAATTATTACTTCGATCAGAACTCACATTCTTATATACTCTACCTCCCACAACAGGGCATTAACTATATTATTAATTATTTGAACCCTTGATGGTATGATTATTTGGAAATCACTTTAGGATCTAAACATGTTTTATGATTAAACATGCATATATCATTTATTAATAAGCTAATACTGATGGTAGTTATAAATATACTTGATTGTATACACATAAAAGTGGTTAAATTTTCAAACATTAAATTCCTTTACAGTATACAACTATAATACAAAGGTATAGGGTTAAAATTCCTTTATGTGTATCATATCTAAAAATGATTATGAATTGAATTTAAATTCATTCACTAAATTATATGTATCATATCCTAAGTGCATAAAATATTTAATAAACTATGTGTTGCATGAATGATTATGCCCTAACGGATCATTAATTTCTTCAAGAAAATAAACAATATAGTCAACATAAAACAAAACCAAATGTATTATGTAATCTAAACTAATATCCCATTCTCAAATATTGAACTGTTATCATGCTCAAGGGTCAGAGATTTAACAATACAAATAATGTAATTCATTAAAGCTAACCAACTTGTATAGTAAAATGCCTTTCTAGGGATGTTCCTATGCTTTAGGCTTCTAAAATAAGGTAATGGTCAAAGGGATCCTACACATGTACAGAAGGTAATGGAAAATGAGAACCAATATACTCTTTGTTGTTAGAGGTACAATCACTAAGGAGGGAGGGGGTAAATTAGTGAGCCCAAACATTTCAATTATAATTATAGTCCTTTCAAAGTAATAAACAATCAACATATATCAATCTTGATCAAGATAAATTAACAAGAGATCTCATTCATTCAATGTATACACATGATTAAACACAGAACACATAGTTTTTGTGAGAAACCCTCATGAGAAATAAAACCCACCCTCAAGCCTAAAACATGTGGAATACTATCCTATAAGAAATTACAAACAAGAGACTAGTCATGTCCTTTAGACCAAAAAACCTTGATCATGTCCTTCTGACCAAAGGCATTTAGTGAAACACCTATTTCATAAGGAGTAATTGACCCTAAGGAAGATCAATTCCTTTAGACCCTCCTTGAAGTGAACACATCCACCTTAGAACTGATGTATTCAACACTTGATGATGGATATCTATTTATCTAACCCTTGCACAAACTCTCTCTATCTCATATAAGCCTCTCACATAGGCATGTTGCAATCTCTCTCCTTCACTCAAATTGTCCTCATATACACACTCAGACCTCTTCGTATATCATTAAACTACAAGAGCACTTTTATGACATAAAAAGTATGACATATAGGTCATACACAGCTTCATCAATCTACTCTACTCATCAATTCATCAATTGGTCACTCTAACTCTCCTTCACTCCATAACTCTCACATACACCTTGCACTTGTCTCTCTCTTAAGTCTTCCACCCATCTTCCCCAAAAGTCTAGAAACCAACACATTTGGTTTCAAAATTTATAGATAAATTATGAATTAACAGGATCATAATATTTCTTTGTCAGCCACAAAACATTCGTTCACCCTTAAGGCATCTCACATGGGTCACACTTAAGCAAAATCCACTTTCAAATAGGCCAAAGTCACTTTTAGGTCCTATAAAGACCCATTCAGCTCTTTAACACTTCTATGAGAAAATTAAGAACATAGGAACACATTAAAAATGCATGGAACCATTACACATGATCTATAGGTCTTCTTTAAGTGCTAATAATCATTACCATACCCTTCTCCTTAAGCATAAGCTGTTCAAATAACATTTTGTGTACATAGAAATCATGAACAAATACATAATCACTATCTAAAATTTTGTTCATACTACATACAATTGGTCAAACCTTCATAATACAAAAATATCATCCTTATAGAGTCTAAAACATTCTCTAATATCTAATTCATCATTAACCATTGAAACAACATCAATAAAAGATCAAACATCCTTCTCGAGTTACTTACAAAATATGCATGAACACAAAATCAACTTTGAACTTTTATAACTTTAAGTATATACGCAATTAGACCTTAAAATTTTTATTTATAGTATACCTTGAAGTTCTCTACAAATTCTTCCTGGATCGAAAGATATGGTCCAAAAACCATAGATTGGTTTTGTCTTTGTTAAAATTAAAATTTCAAATGCAAATAGCCACAGTTAAACTTTGAACACCATGCTTGCATCTCATGTCCTCACTACTTCAAATTGATTTTGCACCATTGATCTCATTTGATTTTTAACACATATAGTGCCAATGTTCAAATGTTAAACTTCAGTCACTTTGACCTCATCTAGTACACCCTTGCAATATTGACTAAATACATAATATAAATCTATGTAGATCAATCAGGTATTTAAATACAAATTATCACCATTAGATCTAGCTCAAAAATCTTGAGATCATGACATTTGGCACCCTTATGTGCCTTTTAAGCATCTTACTATCATTCCATGTGCTTATGCCACTTGGCAACCTCTCGTGTAATATTGACATGTTGACTTCATACACATTTTAGGATCAAAATGTATGATTTAATGCAAACCATTGGATCTTATAGACCAAATTAACTCATCCTTCATTGTGAATAAACTTGAAAGCCTCTGACCCATCACTATCTATAAATACAAATTTGAATATTTAAATCTCAAGTTGGACAACACTTTAAGACCTCAAATTTTTAAGGTGGATTCTTGTCATTAAAAAACATCTTAATGATATCCTTTGACCAAAATTGATCTTCCATGTACCTAGAATAAATGCACAAACTTACTGGTTCATCCATGTCTACTTGATAGTTTGTGATGGTCTAGAAAACATTTAAAATTACCTAAGAAACCAACTTTGACCTTAGATATATTTTATTGCACTTTGGTGTTTGACCTAAACATTAGCATAAATTAACTAGGCACAAAAATGAACAAACCCATATGATCAACTTATCTTGAAACATCCACACATGAAAGATATGCCATCATCAAAAATATTACTAAGCTCTTCTCACCTCATGTAAATTTGGCTAAGTATGGGAAAACACTATTAAAATTCCTAAGATCCCAAATTTGCACCCAAATATTTTTTGTTGTGCTTTGGTGCATGATCTAAAATTTAGAAAAAATAACTATCAACTAATGTGATAAAATCGATATGACCAAATCCCCTTGAGTCATCCATATGTAGTAATGGTGACATCAACAAACTGCCTACTTAGATTTTTTGCCATCTGACCCAAATAGTCTAGATGAAAATAATGAACTACCAGATGAATTACACTTATGTACACAAGCTCTTCAAGAATACAAAACTTCTTATAGGACTCCTTGCACATGATTAATACTCCATACTCATCTTTGACTATCTCTAACCATTCCAAAACCAAATATCAACCAAGGAAACTTTAAGCATACTAGGATAAGCACACTGCACACTTTGTCATTATCACTTAGGTTATAAAAGTACTTCATCCATTTACTTAGACACCTATATGACATCACCATGACATCATTAAAAACTCTCTAACAATCTCCCCCTTTGTCATTGATGTCAGAAAACATCATTGATCTCACCCTTTTTCACTCTTCAAGCACTCTCATAATATGAACTTTCACCCCTTTGACATAATGACAAAGTGAAAACCAACTTATCCTAGGGAGCTAAAAATAAAATGAAATAAGAGAATACCATTTTATAAATATATTACAAAATCCCCCTTACTTTGAGGCTACCTCTTCTTACCTTAACAACTTCTTTTTGCTCCATGCCAACACTCTCTTCAACCAAGCACTATGAAAAATGAAGAAAGAACATGTAAAATACTGATATCTTATGTAACTCATCAAGAAACATTTTATAGGGAATGCCCCTAAATTTATTAGCCATTGCATCACTTTAACATCTTCAGATCTCCACACACTATGAAGAATTATTATACATGCTTACTAGCCTTCTCTCTCAAACCAACTTAAGAAACACCAATAGAATTTATGCCACTCAACAAATAGGACACATGATATCAACCAACCTGATAAATCTCCTTAGAACATATATACCTTGTTCTTTTGAATAAACTGTACAAAATGCATTCGTCTTCCCATTAAGCCTATCTAGTCTTCTTATAACCCTACCTAAAACTTGTAGAGCCCATAAATTTAATTAGATTCACCTTAAAGACCTAAAACTTAATATATGTATCACTCTCATATTCCACCCTAATCACACCAAATTGCATCACCAATTTCACCCTTTGCAACATACTTCCTTCACAAACCAACTTGCCAATTCAGCCTCAAACATGACAAAAACATACAAACTTGGAAACCAAAAACCTTCAAATCTCTATGAAACATGATTTGAAAAACCATGTGCCCCACTAAACTTATTTATAATCCTTAGACCTCAAATTGTAAGTCAAACTACTTTTTTGGCATAGCTGAAAACCCTAGAATCTTAAAACAAGTAGAATCAACAAACAACCTTCTGGTTAACACACACTTCTAAAATTTCATGCACATTTAGAGTAAAAAATTATTCAATTTTGAACCAATATTTGAGCTTCCACATCTTGTTTAACCCATACATACTATAACCCATTTTAAGACTTGCATATTCTTAAGCACAAAATAGTAAACTTGAGAGCAAACAAAAATCTCTAATTTGACTTTAGCATACCTTTAGATCATAAAAATAGTTGGAGATCATAAAAATACGTACATATAAATTTATAAGAACCAAACACTAATTTAAATTTCATTAAACTCATTATGCCATCTGGAAACACCTATTTTGACCCTACAAAATAGCTCCATCACAAACCTTTGGAGTAAGCTCATGAGATTATTGATCCCCCTCAACCAAAGACCTTCTTGAATCATAACCAACCTCTACTCAGATTCAATTTATTGTCTTGAGCACACAAAATTGGCTATTCAAAATAAATATGTCTCCTAAGAAGCATAGGCAGATACACCCTACTTCACAATGTCATAAAACAATGTGAAACCAGGAGTTGCCTACACCTCCTCATATTCCTTCTCCTCCTTGGTCATCTAATACTTGTATTTATTTATTTTTTTATTATACTTAATAAAAGCAACATTATCAACCAATAAAACATTCTCCTTTTATTCTATGCTTAGATTCACAATACATGGAGACAACATAGATTCATGACATACCTTTTCATTTGTAGAATCTCCCTTGTAGCTTGGAACCTCATCACTAGGTACTGAAAATTGATTTTCTTTGAATGATACTTGCTCAAAAAATAGTAGGATGTTTACTTGGATCCATACATACCTCATAACTAGCCTCAATTAGTACCTTGGTCTTCTCCTTGAACTTGGTATCTTCATTCTCAACATGATTAGATAATGAGACCTCTTGTCACTTTTCAACTTTTTTAGCTTTTACCACCATAAAAAATAAATTACTTGGACCTGCAGATTCATCATGACTCATACTTTTCACTTTTGGCTTCCATGAGTTAACATGCCTTCATCCTTGCACTCTAGGATCTTGATTGAACCTATTTTGACTTGTAGACTTTTGCTTGCAGAACCTAGCAATGTAACCTCTTTATTCACAATTGTAGCACACCATACTCCTTGATGGAAACTTAGCTTGTCTTAACTTATTCAAAAAAAAATTTATAAAGTGTCCCATGTCATGATAGTTAAAGCACTCAACCTTTCTCACACCTTTTGACTAATTATCTCCATCATAGTTCCAAGCAAATTCATTTCTAACAAGTCTCTTGCATTCTCTAGCCCTATGATCAAATTGATTTCATGTGTAATAATAACCATTAAAACTTACATACCTCATGGCATTTGGTTTTCTAATGTATTTTCTATTCATTCTTCTAGTACCTTCATTCCTTGTTTGATGATTTGTCTTCAAAGGTTGATCCACCTTTCTCTCATTGACATTCATGTCAACTTGAGAAGCAACATTGGGATCATCATTAAAATCTAATCCAGATCTATCACTAGCTAAATATTGACTCTTCAAGAGATCATCCAGATCATTATAACTTTTATCAAACTTTAAAAATGATTTCACCTTACATGTAGACTTATCTAACTCATCTTTCAAAAACACAATCTTAGAAGCATACGTTGAACATTCATCTTATTTAGCTTTCAGGCTTGTAGATAGTATTTCTAGTTGACAACTGAGATGCTTGACCATATCTTCATGATTATTGGCATCTTCATTCATTCTTGCCTCAAATACACTAAATTACTCCTCATAGTCCTCGATTTTATATTTCATCTTTAATTGGTCTTCTTCTCAATATTTAGTCTTTATGAACATTTGTTAATGCAGTCTCATAGTCCACCTCATCTTCATCATCATCTAAATCACACCAAGTAGACTCCTTTTGATGTGAGCAACTACCTTCCTTAGCCATGAACATGGTTTCATATTCAACAAGACCATCATATTCATGATCATACTCTGAGTCACTGACTTCACTCTCATATGATGAGCTAAAATCTTCTTTGGTGTAGAGACTCTTCTTTTCCTTGAATTACTTTTTTTTGTTGTCAAACTTTTTAAATCTCTTTTTACTTTTATCAGACCTGAATGATCTCTTTCCATCGTCATGACCTTGATCATGATATTCATCATCATCCTTATTACACTTATGAGGGAACTTATTATCAAAATGTCCTATCTCAACACAATTAAAGCATTTGAGGGGTAGTTTACCTTTATACTTTCCTGAACCTATTCTCAATTTCTTTGAAATCAAATCAATTAATTAATCCTCATCTATATCATAAATGTCATCCTCTTTGGGTTTCTGACCTTGGAAATTCTTCTTTGGCTTCATCTCTGTATTGAATGCTACTTCCTTCTTTGGTGGTATATCATAATTCTTCCTCATCTCATAGACAATAAGGGTACCATGTAATTGATCCATCTTCAACTAAGTAAGATCATGAATTTATTATATAGAAGATACTTTCAGATCAAACTTTAGAGATAGAGACCTTAAAACCTATAAAACAATAATAGACTCTTCAATATTCTCTAAGACCTTTGATAGTGTTCATAATATCAACAACTCTCTATAGAAAGGATTCTACATAATCTTCTTCATTCATCTTGAGACCTTTAAATCACCTTCTGTGAGTTAGCAACTTAGAAAGCCTGACCTTTGAATCTCCTTCATAAATTATTTGAATTTTTTCCCATATCTCCTTAGTAAATTTGCAATGGATTACCTTGGGGTATTTAGTCTTGGAATTATTCTCAAATAGCTTCTTGTCTATAGTACTAGATGGAGGAGTAGTAAGAGTAACATAACCATCCATAACATATTGCCATACATAAAACCCTAGGAACATAATGTATGTCCTCATTATTTCACTCCAAAAATCATAATTCAATCCATTAAACATTAGAGTTTTCTTAGTAGGGAAACCTCCTTGATGATTACCCATATTTTACCTTGGATCACCTTCAAGTTGTTGAGACTTTACCAAAGGATTTGATTTGATACCAATTGTTAGAGGTACAATCATTGAAAAAGGGGGTAAATTAGTGAGCCTAGATATTTCAATTACAATTTTAGTCCTTTAAAAATATTAAAAAATAAATATATATCAATATTTTTTAAGAAACATTAACAATAGAGCTCATTCATTCAATGCATACACAAGATCAAATACATAACACATAGTTCTTATGGGAAACCCTCATGGGGAATAAGAACCACTCTCAAGCCTAAAATACATGGACTAATATCTTATAAAAAATTACAAAAAAGAGACTAGTCAGGTCCTTTAGACCAAAAAACCTTGATCATGTCCCCCTAACCAAAGGCATTTAGTGAAACACCTATTTTACAAAGACCAACAACCCCTAAAGAAGATCCAGTCATTTAGACCCTCCTTGAAGTCAACACCTCCACCTTAGAATTGATGTCTTCAACACCTAAAGATGGATATCTATTTATCTAACCCATATATAAACTCTCTATATCTCATACAAGCCTCTCACATAGGCATGCCACAATCACTCTCCTTCTTCACTCAAACTATCCTTACATACACACTCAGACTTCTTCACATATCATTAAACTATAAGAGATTTTTTTTGACTTTATAAATATTACCTATAGGTCATACACATAGTCATCAATCTACTCTTCTCATCAATTCATCAAATAGGAACTCTACCTCTCCTTCACTCCATAACTCTCACACACACCTTGCACTTGTCTGTCTCTCAAGTCTTCCACCCATATTCCCAAAAAATCTAGAAACCAACACATTTGGTTTTACCATTTACATATCAATAATGAATTAATAGGATCACAATCTTTCATTATCAGACACAAAAAATTCCTTCACCCTTAAGGCATCTCACATGGGTCACACTTAAGTACAATCCACTTTCACATAGGCCTAGCCACTTTTAGTTCCTATAGAGACCCATTCATCTCTCTGACACTTCTTAGAGATAATTAATAACATAAGAAAAATTTAAAAATGCATGGACCCATTATAAATTATCTATAAGTCCTCCTTAAGTTCCATAATCATCATAATACCCTTCTACTTAAGCATAAATCACTCAAACAATATTCTGTGTACATAGTCACCATGAATAAATACATATTCACTGTCTAAACCTTTATTTATATTGCATAAGATTGTTAAAACCTTAATAATGCACACAGAGCATCCTTATGGAGTCTAAAAAATTATCCAATAACTAATTCATCATTAAACATCGAAACAACATCAATACAAGCTCAAACATCCCTGGGTTACTTGCAGAATATGCATGAACATAGTCAAATTTGAACCCTTATAACTTTGAATATATACATAATTAGACTTTAAAATTTATATTTACATATTCACCTTATATACCTATACAAATTCACTTTTTACTACATGGTCAAATTCTTCTTGAATCGAAAGTTATGGTCTAAAATCCACATACTAGTTTTTGATTGATTAAAATCAAATTTTCAAATGCAAATGGTCATAGTTAAACATCAAAAACCATGATTACATATCATGTCCTCACTGATTAATATTTATCACACCATTGATCTCATTTAATTTTTAATTCATATAGTTCCAATGTTCAAACATTAAACCTCAGTCACTTTGACCTCATCTCATAAACCCTTGTAATATTGAGTAAATAGGCACTGTTGATCTCTGCAGATCAAATAGGTCTTTAAATATCAAATTTCAGCATTATATATATCTTATAAATCTTAATATCATGACACTTGGTACCATCACATGCCTTCTGAGCATTTTAATGTCATTCCATGTCTTTGTCCTACTTGGCAGCCTCTCATGTAATATTGACATGTTGACTTCATACACATTATAGGATCAAGATGTATGATTTAATGTGCACCACTAGATATTGTAGACAAAATTAACTCATCATTAAATGTGAATAAACTTTATGATCTATGACCCATCACTATTTTTAAATGCAACTTTGAAAATTTAAATCTTGAGCTAGATAGCGCTTCAAGACGCCTAATTTTTAGGGTAGATTCTTATCATTAAAAAAACATCCTTTGACTTAAATTCATCTTCCATGTACCCAAAATAAATTCACAAACTTACTAGTTCATCCATGTCTACATGATAGTTTGTGATGGTCTGTAAAAAATTATAAACTACATGGGAAGCCAACTTTGCCCTTGCATATCTTTTATCGCACTTCGGTGCTCAAATTTAAAATTAGCACAAATCAATTAGGAAAAAAAATGAAAAAACCTTATGATCAACTTATCTTGAAATTTACACACATTTTATATATGACACCATAAAAAATCATACTTGGATCTTCTTGCCTCATGTAAATTTGGCTAAGTATGGGAAAACATTGTCAAAATACCTGAGAGCCCAACTTTGCACCCACATAACTTTTGACGTGCTTTGGCACATGATATGAAATTTATCAAAAAAAAAATTGGAACTAATTTGATCAAAATAATATGACCAACTCCCCTTTACTCATTCATACATGCTAATGGTGACACCAAAAAACTAGCTACACATATTTTCTATCATTAGACCTAAACATTCTAGATGAAAACTATGGACAATCAGATGAATTATACTTATACACACAATCTCTCCAAGTATATAAAACCTCTTATAATACCCCTTACACATGCTCAATACTCCATAATCATCCCTAACCATGATAAAACTAAAGATCAACTAAGCCAACTTTAAACACATTGCACACTTTATCATTATCACTTAGGCTATCAAATCCCTTCATCCATTGACTTGGACAACTCTATGACATCACCATGACATAATTGATAACTCTCTAAAATATTTTTGTGTGAAAAGGGTTCCCACCCAAATTGGTTTTTGATATGGGTTCCTTTCACACTTTTTCACTTTAAGATTATGTAGGACTTAATAATGTGTATATTTGTCTAGTGCATAATTAGATGTTTAATTATGTGAAAATGTGTTTAGTACACAATCTAGTCACTTCGATATGAGTAGACCACACTCCACTATGGGTTGTATACAACTTTGTCCCCCATTTTAGTGTGTGCACATAGTGTTAACATACCCACTATGGATTGTCTAACCTGATCTCTCTTTCCTATATGTTGAGCACTCTAGTAGTTCATTTCTAATGTGGAATGTAGAGTTAATACATTGCATTTATGAAAATAATTTGATTTCAATTAAATTAATTCATCTCTTAAATTTTTATTGGACGTTATTTATGTATCCTTTATAAGAATACAATTTATTCTTATCAAGATATGATATTGTCAGCCACAGTGATTCCATTAGGCCTTAAAATCCTGTTAGGTTATCTTAGCCAAATATTACATGGTATGAGATTGGGTTAAGAGAATTTGGGTAGTCTCTTAGGAGATCTGTAATTACAAAAAAAATATTATTTTTTATTACTAAGTATTCTCTTCCCTTGCATCCTCCTTGGATAGTCTTGAGAATCATAAAGGTGTGTAATACATTCTAGTTTCTAGGAGGGGATTTCATCTTAGTGTGTTTTCTATTTCAAATAAATTATAGATATTGTAGGAGTAAATTAGAGATCAATATTGCATCTAGGTTATCCAAGAAATATAAAATTAATTCTTATTTAATCCCAGTTGGATAGTAGAGGCTGATCTACAAGGTTTTTGGTAAAAGACCATCACTCTATATTGACACTTTTCTACACGTTGCATCTAAGTTTGCATTGGATGCATAATTTATTCCTTATCGAAATGGAGTCTATGAATGAAAAATGAAAATTTGAGTGCAAGTGTTTTTTTTAAGTTTTAATTTTTTTCCTACAAAAATTTATTTTGATCTAATCTATATTCAAATGAAGAGCTAGATTCATTTATCTGGCCATTTGGCTTGTAGAATTAAGTTTTTTATAAAAAAAAGTATTGTGTAGTATTCTTCACATATATATTAAAATATAAAAAATCACTCAAAACATTTTATGGTTTTTGTGTTCCATGTTCTCATATTTTTAGAACATTTTGTATCTAAGAATTTCATTGTGTAACATAAAATTTATCACATTTTTACTAACTACCTTTCATAAAAAATATAGATTTCCTTTAAAGTGAAAAAAATAAATATATTATTGGTCAAATTTATTATATTCTCCATTTAATGCATTCTTCCAAAATTTGTGGTATTTATACTAAATTTGGTGGACCTCTAAACTTAGTGGTAGTTATACTAAAATTTTTGACACCACTTTGATCAAATAGATTTCATGTAATGGATTTGTAGTTCAATTTCATTGGCAAATATCTTGGAATCCCAACCTCCTATTCATAAGCATTTTTTTAAAAAATGGATCATTTTACACACTATTCACGGTGGTGCAAATAATTTATACCCTTCATTAGTGGTTTTATAGCAGTTTGCACTTTGTCATAAGCATTGTGGTAGTGTCATCTAATTTGGACCATTCAATATCTCATTTGTGCTCATCTAGAACTTGTTTATAGAGCAATGTTTTTGAAAGTGCATGATTTTTCATGCACTTCATAGTGGTTCCCTCTAATTTTATCATTGTATTATAAAATTATATCTTCTGCATCATTGATTTCTTTTTAAAAAATTGTAACACATTGCACTCTAAACCAATTTTCTATATTTGTAAATGGCCATTATAATTACAATGATTATAAAGCTAAAAAATCATCTTACTTGAGGGAGGGGGGGTGGGTTTCTTCATTGAGTGATTTTGGGGGGTTGTGTTGGTGGACTATGTCCATCTCTTATTTTCTCATTGGTGTGCTTACATTTTTACCATGGTTAATCCTATGTTTCCTCTTATAACTCCATATAATTACACAACATGGAATTATCATGCATGGAATGCATTAATGGGTAAAGGATACACCCACTACATCGAGGGAATATTTATATAACCCATGGATGCTAAGGAAAAAATAATGTGGTAAACTGAGCACACTGAAACACTTGTTTATCTATGTACTTTTATTTCTCTTGATATTCTTTTTCACATTGACCAATGTAAATCACCTAAGGAGGCTTGGGACTAATTGAAGAACTTGTATGGTAAAATTAATGAGGTTAGGGGATATCAAATTGAAAATGAACTCACTAATCTGGAATCATCTAGTTTTGACAACATCTAAGATTATGTAACTAAAGTGAATGAACTTAGAGCACAACAAAATTTATGTGGTATTGTAAACAAGGATGTATAGTTATTCTTCAATGTGTTAGGAAAATTTCCTTCTAAATATGCAACATTTATTTCTAGATTTTAGACTCATCACCTGACTATTGGTATTATATATATCATGCGTTCTCTTGAGTCATTTTCAAAAAAAGTAATGCTTGAACATGCTAAGTTGATCACTATGAGACTTATCAAGCCATATAAGTCATAAGCCTTGATGGTGGGATATCCTATACATTAAAAATGTTTTGAGTAATAGAAACAACCAATTCCCAAGCCATATACAATACCTACATAGTATCCACATCCTACACCAGCAACATCTAAATTAGAAGGGATGATCACCTTGCTCATATTAAAATAAACCTGGTCATGATAAGAATCAGTGTCATGCCAAGAAAATTGATGAGTTGAATAATCTTCTCAAGAAAAAAAACATTAGTTTACCATCATCTTCCACAAAGGAATCCTTTCCTTCTACTTATTCACAATCAAAGAAAGGGAAAGGACATGCACTTGTTGAAGCAGGCAAGTCTTCTTAGTAATAAATAATTGAATATGGGGCCACACATCATATGGGTTCTAATTAGGAACAATTTTATTCATTTAAACCTTGTTTATTGCCTCACATTCTCACAGGAGATGATACACCAGGGGACATTTTTGGAAACAAATCAGTTGTAATGCACGAAGTCACTTTTTTGGATGCTCCATGTGCTCCAAATTTATGTTATAACCTTATCTCATTATACCAGATCACATGAAGTCACTTTTTTGGATGCTCCATGTGTTCCAAATTTATGTGCCAACCTTATTTCATTCTACCAAATCACTCATCTTGGGAATGAAAAGAAAGTTGAGTTTTTCCCTGATTCAATAGAAATTAAAGATCTTGAGAATGCTACCTTAATTATAATGAGAAAAATAAATAATGAGTCTTAGCTATATGAATTCTCCCATTTTGTGCCTCATTACTATTATACTTATGTACTCAATCATAAAGATTCAGTGAGTAAAATATGGCATGAGTAGTTTGGCTATCTCAACTACCACTATCTTCAGCAGCTCAACTCAAAGGATATTGTCATAAGACTCCCTCCTATTAGGATTTACAATGGTTTATGTTTAGACTATAAAATTGAAAGTCATCTAGAGGAGACATTGTAAAAAGAGTTGTCTTGAAAGGATTCACAAGTTCTTGAATTGGTTTATAGTGATCTTATGGATCCATTCCCCACTTTATCTTTTAGAAAAACTGATTATGCCCTCACTTTCATAGATGACTATTCACAGTTCACTTGGGTATATTTCCTTAATCATAAGAGTGAAGTCTTTGACTAGATTCAAGAATTTAAGGATCATGTTAAAAATTAATCTAGGAAACCTGTCAAAATTATTTTCATAGATAATAGTTGATAATATGTGAATCATCATCTTAAGTAATTATGCACACTTGAAAGGATCAACCTTCAACATTATGTTGTTTACACACCCCAGTAAAATGGTATTATTAAACTAAAGAATCAAACCTTGAAGAAGATGTCAACTTTTATGATTCATGATCATTCTCTTTATCTAGGAATTTGGGCTAAAGATATTAACAATGCCACTCATACTCAGAATTGTATTCTTTATAATGCCTTGAAAGGCATGACTCATTTTGAATCACGGCGTGGTTGAAAACTTATTCTGTAGTATTTTTGATTCTTTGTCTCCCTTGAATTGTCACACATTCCTTTAAATATATGTAAGGCCTTGCATCTCAAAATTTGGCTCTGACTCTTTGTTAGATATCCTAATGGTGTCAAGGAATATTAACTGTTGGATCCAAAGATAAAAGATCTTTTCATTGAGAAGAGTGTTAAGTTTGAGGAAACATTTCATCTCTTAACCTCTCATACTTTACCTCCTCCATCCCCACTAGACTTAAATGATAGTGATTTTGAGCATTCATCTTCACCTCCATATCCACTAAGGTCATATTCAACGGCTGTAAACTCTATTTCCTCAACCTCATATTAATGATCACCTTGATGGTTTTGATAGAATCATTAGTCAATAGGACTCTTTGTCAAGGATTTTTCAAACACTCGAAGGACTTAGTCACAACATCGTCATCTTCCACATGTATACATTACCTTTAATTTTGATCCATATTCTTTTCATGATGCATCTGGTCATGTTGAGTGTTACTTAGAAATGGAGGAAGAGTATAGTTACTTGATGATGAAAAACATTTGGGATTTAGTCACCCTTCCCAAGGGAAGGAAAATGGTTCTTTGTAAATGGATATACCAAACCAAATATGTAGTGGATGGAACTATTGATAATTTTAAAGCATGACTTGTTGCCAAAAGGTTCTTACAAGTTCTTGGTGTTGACTACACTGAGACCATTGCTCTTATTGCTAAGATGAATTCCATTCATTTGAATCTTATTGTTTTAAAAAATTATGGTTGGATTGTATATAAAATGGATGTGAAGAGTTCATTTATTCATGAGGATATTTAAGAAGAAATCTACATGGAGTAGCCATAAGGGTTTGTTGAAGACTCTTATTTGGTCTACCACATGTGAAAGACTTTCTATGGCCTCAAATAGGTCCATTAGGCTCGGTATGCCAAGATGAACTCCTTTATTCTCTCGAATGGATTCTCACACTATCACTCAGATCCAGATGTCTATATTTGATGATAGAACAAATCTCATTTATTTTTAGTTCTCTATGTTAATGAGTTAATTCTTATCAGGATTTCTACATCCATCATTGAAACAGTCAAAGCTACTTTACATGATCGCTTTGCTATTACTAACTTCGACCTTTTGCTTTACTTTCTTAGGATTGAGATCACTCAATCTTCTTTTAGGATCACTCTTGATCAAACCATGTATGCTCTTGATCTTCTAGCTCGATTCAACATGGTTGATTGTAAGCCTGTACTAACTCCCTTTTCTCTCAAGAGTGAATCTTGAGGTAAAGTGTTCCACTCCACTAGTTCATGCCACTTTATATCATCAATTTGTTGGAAGTCTCATATATTTGACATACACTCACACAGAAATTTCCTTTGTAGTTGGCATGGTCTCACACTTTATGCAGGAGCCACATGAACTTCATTGGAAAGAAACCAAATACATCTTGCATTACATCCAACACACTCCCCAACATGGGATACACTATGCAATAGGGATTAGTCTACACTTAGTTAGATATATACATTATGATTGGGTTGGAAATTCTGAGGATCATAAGTCCACCCCTGATTATAATTTTCACCTTGGTTTAGGGCACATTAGTTGATAGAGTAAGAAGCAACATGTTATTGCTATCTTCAACTGACACTTAGTATTAGGGGGTTGCTAATGCCACTACTTAAGCTATTTGTTATTGTGAATTTTATTTTTTGTGTACCATCACCGACATATTTTGAAAATAAACTCATGAAGGAGATCATTTCTTTCAAAAATTAACTCTTAGCCAACATAATTTGCACCTTAGGAACAAGAATAAAACTTTTATAGTAAAGAAGCATTGGAAGAATTAAGTCTAATGCAATGGATGAAATCACCATGCAAATATTGTACACATCGATCTAAGAAACAATCAAGGAATTAAATTTCTCGCTGCAAATATGCCCTTCTTCATATCTATTAATTTCTTCTACTTGATTGGGTAAGATACTTTGGAATACACCTTATTATTCCCGAAGGGCTATCTTTTGTATTTCCTTGCGTTTAAATGGTAATTATTCTATGTATGTTTGGGCAATTGTTGGTGAATTGTTTTTTGTGTTAGAAAATGTTTAAGCTTTTTACAAAGAAAGTAGTAAGTTTGTTAACATTATAATTAAAAATTATTATTTACCAGTTTTTTATTGGTGCAAAAAACAACATGTTATGGTATGTTTCATATGTTTCGAAACTTTGAAATCATCTCCTCTGCAGAAGGGCGTCTGTGGAAGTCACCCCGTAATTTGTTATGGATAGGAAAGGCTGTGGGGAGGCAGGTAGAATTTGAACATCTAAGCCTTGTACATGAGATGCAGTGACGTAACAGACATGTAAATGTCTTCACGCATGGCAACTCGTATTTGACTCTTGGCTTTCCACTGTAGGGTGCATTCAATATGCTGCATTGCTTCTGTGTTTTTTAACAGCTTGTAATGTTTTTCTTTTTCTTCTTCATTTCTTCTTTTGAACGAAAAACCCTCCTTCTACACTTTACCTTTTGGTATTGTATTTTTTACTTACCGTAATTTTTATCATAATTGTAGCAATGGCAAATGGCTTTCAGTGTTGTGGTGTTTGTTATCCTGCTGCTATGCTGCCTTGGCAACATTCAGTACATGTCAAATGTAGACATTCTTCAGCATCGCAACCGATGATGGAATTGTGCATGCCGACCTGTGGCTCGACAAATCCAGCCATTTTATACTTCTTTCACGTTGATTTTCGATGCTCAAGTCAAAATTTCTTGCATCGATATAGTCTACCAAAAACATTGAGATTAATTATTTGCATAGCTGTCAGAGGGAAGGACGCTGATACGCTGCCAACCTGAAACTAAATTAAAAGTTGTCTTGGGAAGCCGAAATTATTCTTATGGATTGCAATTATGTTATATTTAATATAGTTTATCCCTAATTTTTAAGCTATAATTGCCAGCAAAGATGTAATAATAATATCCTTTTTTAAGAATTAATGGCATCATTGTATGGATCATCTGGTGCAGGCTCCTCCTGATCAAAGTTGGTGGGAAGCCAACCTTCTGAATTTGGTCTCCAGCGCAAGCGAGCCATTTTTAAAAAAAAAACTGAAGTATGTTGTCATTTAGTGTAGATATTTATTTCGGTTGGATTTTTATCACTGGAAGGAGTATTTAGTAGTGAGGTTATCCTTTGAATGAATATTTTACAACACAAGTAGCTCCCAAACTGTATTGTAGATTTGTAAGTCTCTGCTAGACTCGTAGAGTCCCAAGCTTAGTCAGGAGTGGAGAGTTTCATCGCCCTCACTGGACCGAAGAGTCTGTGCACTTTAACGGTGGCGTCCACGAGTCACTGATACTCAACAGTGGTCCACTAAAACTTTATGCAAAAAGGGCTTTGAAACTATTAAAAATTTATAAAATGGAAATTGAAAACCCTAGTAATTAGATTTCATTTTAATTTTTCACTACTGCATTCATTTCTGACATTTGACGGCTCTATTTTCTGAACTTGAATTTGTTCGATTGCTTCTGCTTGGAGTTACACAAATACCAAGGCAGGTATTCAAAAACCTTAATATGTTTCTATTTTCAATGACAATTCATTGTATTTATTATTATTCTAATTTCTTGTGGCATTAAAATGGTAAATCTGAATATTATAATACTCTTTTATACGGTCATAAGCTACACAACTAAGCAACTGCCATGTTTCAAATTTCATGTAAACTGTTTGACACAATGTTAAGGAGATAAATATCTTTTGGGCCTTCTTTAGGATTCGATTTTTTTTTTTTGCCCTGCTTTAGATCCTAAAAATTTCCTTTTTCGCCCTATTTTAGATGGCATGCAAACTGTTTGGTAAAATTTCAACAAGAAGAAATGTTATCTATTTGCCTTGTTTTAGGTTGCATGTAAACTACTTGACAAAATTTCAATATAGAGAAAAATATTTATTTTGTCATGTTTTAGATCAAGCTTTTTAGGATTGATTCCATGCAAAATTTCAACAAAAGAAAAATACTTATTTTGTCATGTTTTAGATCAAGATTTTTCGGATTGATTCCATGTAAATTGTTTGACGATATTTTAAACAAATAGAAAAATACTTTATTTGTCTTGTTTAGGATTGCTTGCAAATTTTTCGACGAAATTTTGATATGTGATTTTTTTATTTACAGTCTTATTGATTTAGTTGGTGTAGTGAGTCTGGGTTTAAAGTCCACCTTGCAAGTCACAACAGAGTCTAAACCTCTAAACGAAGATACTAATAGTGAATTGAATATTAATAGAAGTCATAGTTCATGTGTTGTTTAAGGGGTTGTGATGTAATTGTAAACATGGACAATTATAAGTGTGACTTAGGATCAAAGTTTCTGACTAATATAAGGCTAGTTATAACTACGACACATATAGTGTTGTGGTAGAACTATTATGAGGTGAATTATAGTGTGACTTACATTTAAATTTTTTAATAATGTTATTTATGTTTACCCTATAGTCTTAAAGTTACCTCATATCCTCACCCAAACAAAAAATGAAAGAAGAAAACAAACAAATAATATTTTTCTGTATTCAATGTTAATGTTCATGTGATAGTGCAGCACATGATGTATGGATATGGTGATGACCCAAATGTAATTGTTGTCTCCTTTAATTATAAATTGATTTTGTTTATTTCTTTTATTTTATGTTTACCCTGCAGTCTTAAATTGCCTCATATCATCACCCAAGCAAAGAATAAAGGAAGAAAACAAACAAATGATGCCTTCCTATATTCAATGTTAATGTCATTTTATGTCATCTTTCCAAGGGGAATCTAATGTTATCACTTTTTCATGTGATAGTGCAACACATGATGTATGGATATGGTGACGAACCAAATGTAGGTGTTGTTTCTTTTTTTACGTATTGATTTTGCTTATTTATTTTACTTTATTTCATCCCAATTAGTTTTCTTCCTTGTTTGCCAAATGAGTCTTGTGGTTCAGTCCATTTTGTCAATTTAATTGAAATCTTTTAGTTTCCTAAAAACAATGAACATGTTTTGGTTATGCCATTATTGGGCTTCAGACCTCTTTCCCATCCCAAGAAAATACTTTTACCCCTTATTTGGTAAAATAATATTAAAAATAAATATTTAAGTGACTATTGATTAATTGTTTCTCGTGTAATGATATTTTTAAAAATTTGGACAATAAGTACAAGCTATTTTTTTTGAGATTATGGGATTTTTTTTCAATATAAAATGTGTACCGGATTCTTGTTGTTCCATTGTGTAAGAAGGGCTTGTAATTACCTTGCTTTTATTTTGCCTTTGATTCCTCCACTTTGTTGCAACCTAATGAAGGTCAATAATTGAAACATTATTTGATGTAGACTTAATATTTGCCTCTGTTTTGGCAAACTTTATATGAAGAGAATCATCATCTTCCCTACCAACAAAAGTCTTTTGAATTCAACAATTCTTTGGTTTTAACCATTCACTAGCACATGCTTCGATTACCAAAAATGATTTGTCTTGACTAGTGGTGGACGATCTTCTTTTCTAGGAACTGTATACCCTCCTCTATTCTCTCCTTGATACTTTCATTGTTTAGCACAAAAGGAAACTAAACAACATTGTTTCATAGTGCATTTCTTATTATTTTAGTTGTTCAACATAAAGTGGAAACTATAAGGATTCTTTTCTATAACAACAAGATAATAAACAGGGAAATCATGTCATAAAAATAACTGAATAATAATACATAAATAGGGTTGTTTGTTCTTATTAAGCAGAATTTCATTCATACAAATAATACAACAATAGGTTTTTCCTCTCTTTTCCCCTTATCTACCTCAAATATTCACTATGAATAAGATAAATCAAAATCTTGGTAAGGTCCTTGGCTCACCTATGAGTAACAACGAATGAGAATTATCATGCAACTCACTAACCAGCCAAATTTGTTACCTTTTATCTTTTCCTTTGGAATTTTTTGTTTAATGCATCTATTATTTTATTTTTCCATATCCAAAATTGCTCTATTCCAACCACCTAACTGTTTCAATCCATTAACAACTTTTCTAGAATAATACACTACTGGATAGTTTTAAATTAATAACAAGAAAGACTACATCTTTAGAAGCAACATGCTCACATCTAACCCAAACGGTAAGGCTATATGTGACACTGTGTGTAGAAAATCTACACTATTATACTTCCCTCTATCTCACTACCACTGAACAAATTTTGAAACTATAGTTACTTTGGTGGAATCTATGTTTCCTATTATAATTGTAATTCTAACTTCCCCCTTGATTAACCCAAATGTCTTGGAACTACCACAACCTATGTGGGTCCAACCTTTCCAACTAGTGAATTG
>JARHVA010007534.1:97500-117500 GCA_037957365.1 Torreya grandis | reverse complement strand
TTATTTTCATACCTTTCAAAACTCGACTGTACATGGACAGTCCAAGCCTTTGGATTCAGAATCCAAGCCATTCTTGAGCCAAAAGATGTGGAAATTGAATTGAAATTCAAATACCATGATTGCGTTAATAATGTGATCACATTATTAACTATGTTAATAATATGATCATGTTATTAATTATGTTAATAAAATGATTATGGTATTTAATAACGTGATCGTGTTAATAACACAATCGCATTATATATTCTCAACATCCTAAAACCTGAATAGGAGCAATCAGGGCTACTAGTCTTAAGATCAAATATTGGTTTTAGTTTAACATTATTATTTTAAACCAATGTTCTTGTCAAGAATTGATAGCATTAAATGATAATTGAAGATGTATTAAATTATGAATCAATTTATTGTTCCTTTGATCACAATATGGTGTGCAATCGAGCCAATGGATCCCAAATTGACATTAGATGGACATATTTCCTTGGATGGAGCTTAGTTAGCCCCAATTACGTATCAAACTAACCTAAATACTTGGTTTTTTATAATATGGTGTGAAATTAGAGACCCAATTGACATCATATGGACTTAATTCCTTTCTCAAGGCTCATTTAACCTTGATTGTGTATTAAATTGAAGTAAATATTCAATTGGTTTAATATGGTGTGTTGTCAAAGCCCTAATTGACATTATATTTAAGGAATTCCTTACACGGTGACCAATTATTCTTAATTATAGATTATACTAAAGAAAATACTCGATTGGTTGAATATGATGTGTAATTAGGGGGAAATATTCATAATGGAAAAATTAGATACAATTCATTACATGGGGTGAAAAATGCCTTGATTGATATTCTAGGTGGAAGCAGTTAATTACATAGGACTTAGTTGTCCTCAATTATGTATAGTAATGAAAATTATATCAATTGATTTAACATGGTGTAATTAGAGCCTCAAAGGACATTAGATGGATGTAATTCCTTGCTTGGGGATTGAGTAGCCTCAATTACATATCATATTGAACCTAGATACTAAATTGGCTCAATAAGGTGTGAAATCAAGGCTAATGGAACCCAACTGAAACATTGTATGGGTGTAATTACTTTTATGGGGCTCAGTTGGCCCCAATTATGTATAATACAAAACCAAATACATGATTAGCTAGATATAGTTTACAATTGGGGCCAACGAAGTTGTAATTGACATTAGATGTATTTAATTACTTGCATGAGCCTTGGTTGGTGATAATTACATATTCAACTAAACTAAATACTTGGTTGATTCAATATGTTATGTATTTGGGACCAACAAAACATCTTGTTTATAGTAGAAGGATGAAATTTATTACACAAGGCTTGTTTGGACTAAATTTCATAAATCACATTCAACCAACTATTCTTTAATTTGAATTAGGTGCACAATCATAATCTTGATTGTTATTAAAGATGGATGTAATTCCTTTAGAGGGTTCAATTATTCATGATTACATATAAAATTTAGGATAACACTCAATTATCTGAATAAGGTGTGCAATTAGGATCATAATTAAAATTATGTTGACATAATTCCTTGGGCAAGCTATGATTGGCCCCAATTATGTATCATATAGAATCAAACACTATATTGTATCAATATGTTATGTAATTAGGGCCAAATAATCAAAAATTTCCATTATATATGAATGTAACTCCTTGCACACAGATCCTTTGGACCGAATTGCATATCAGATTAAAAAAATACTTATTTTTTTAATATGGTGAGCACTTGGATCCCCAATTGATATCATATGGATGAAATTCCTTACATTGAGCTTCAGTAGGCCCCTAGGATCAATTTAGCACCAAATAATATCCTTTATATATAGTTAGAAATAGGTTCATAGGGATGAACTTGGTTAAAATTACATCAGTCATTACCATAATTGACTTTATAGTCTCAATCTGTGATGATGTAGGGGATAATTGATCCCAAATTCACATTATTTACTCATAAATATACATTTAAAGATCTCAAATTTTCCCTAATCACCATCATAATTGTATCTTATATACCCTAAGCCCTAATGCCTAAACTTCCTAATCCCTAAACTCTATTTACTATAAATATAAACACTTTAAACCTTAAACCAATCATTTTATCACAAATTAAAATCATTTAGACTAAGAATTAAGTTCATAGGGCTTAGTTTAGCCTAAATCACATGATTGATGACCCCATTTTACTAATTCACTCAATCTATGCATGATGACATTCATGGTATAATGACAACCCAAAAACACATTCTATAGTCACAAATGGGTCTAAAGGATTTGAATTGTCCTTAACTATCTTTGTGATTGACATTGTGCACCCTAAACCATGTATATGCAATAAAACCTTGAATTTGTAAACCATAAACCCTAAACACTATACCCTAAATTATAAACCATTTAATTTCTAGGTATTTAACAACTTCAATTTAGTCTCAATTAACATCCTTTGTAGTAAGAATCTAGTTTGAACACATGACATATCTAGTGATTAGACATTAATACATAAGTCCTTAAACCTAAACCCTATTCTGTAATCCCTAATGATCCCTAAAACATAAATTGTAATCCCTATTCCCTCATGCCCACCACATGCCACAAACATGCATGCCTTATGATATAATTGATTCTATCATGAGATGTCATAAAATGCACTTTTTAAACCTATGGCTAAAGCCTTTGGAGTACCAATCTAGCTACGCATCTATTTATCAAATTGGGGTTATTTTGAGCCCCTTTAATAGAATTAACCAAAGAGGAGGATATATAGTTCATTATTTTAATTGAGGAGGCATTTGAGGCTAATTTGAACCCCTTTAATAGCTAGATATGATTTGGGGAAAAATTAAAAGATCGATCTTCTATCATGAATTGATCTAATTAGTCAATTTGTGTAATTCCTTGCATGATCCAAGGAAAATTGAGTCCCTAAACTAAATTTATGCCTCAATCAATTATATAACATGTATACAACATGTACATGGAATAATTAACCCTAATTTTATCAGAAATGTAAACATGAAGGTAATCAAGTCAAAAATAGTTGTCAAAAGTACCTCAAATGTTCTTCAATTACCTTAGTGGTTGGACCCTATATCTTATATCTTAAACCTTAAATTACCCTCTACCATTTAAATTTAACCCCAAAACTTGTACCATTTACATTAAAGCCTAAGCCATAAGCCTAAAATCCCAAATCCTTTTAATTATAGACCATAAACCCTAAACCTTAAACCAACAAATTTAGTCCCAATTAACATCCTTTATATATATTTAGTAAAAATTAGGTTCATAGGGATGAAATTCATTAAAATTGCATCACTCATTACCACAATTGACTTTGTAGTCTCAATCTGTGATGATGTGAGGATAATTGATCCCAAATTCACATTATGTAATCATAGATCTAGGTTCAAGGCTCCCAAATTTTCCCTAATTACCTACATGATTGTATAAATATACCCTAAAACCTATACCCTAAGCCCTAATCCTTAAATTTATTAATCCCTAAAATCTAAAACATAAATGTAAACTCTTTAAACCTTAAACCAGTCATTTTTATCCCAAAATAACATCATTTCTAGTCTAAGAATTAAGTTTACAAGGCTCAATTTGGCATAAATAATATGACTTATTACCCCATTTGATGAATTTGCCCAATCTACATAATGACATCTAGGGTATAACAACAACCCAAAAACACATTTTATTATTAACAACTATTATTATTTTTAGGGCTTTGACGTGATTAGAGCTTCTTTCTCCAAGTATTAGGAGAAGAAGAAAATGATTTAAGAAGTAATACCATGGCATTTAATGCACTTTAGGAAACATATTGGCTGGCCATTTAACAAATTGAAAATACAAGTGATATGGAACTTAATGCACTTTGGGAAATGTTCCCAAAAACATTTTAATGTCACGTATGTCATAAAATCATGTTACCTTATATTTTATTAAATTCACACATCATTTTAATTTAAGAGGAGCCATTTCCCTTCCATTGCAATGTCAATTCAAAACTATCGGATTTAACGTAGGGAGAGATGTGAGTATCCATAAAGCCAAGCCATTTTAGGGGAAAGGTCCTAGCATCCATGCACCTTCACTTTGAACCTTAATTGTAATCCCTAATCCTTGAAACATAAATTATAATCCTTAATCCCTAATCTCTAATCCATAAACCCTATGCACTAATGCCTTACTATATTAAATATAATGTGATTGCATTACTTAATAATGAAATCACATTATTATTAACACAGGAAACACTTGATCCCCATTGCTAATTGCCAACCACAAAGCTTATATTGATAATAACATGATTTTACGTAATAACATGATCATGTTATTATCGATATCAGCTTCGTGATGGGTTGGATGGGATGGGACCTTATTTAAAAAAACAATATGATCACATTATTATTATTTTAGTGATAAACTCACTTATCAATGACTATTTTTATCCTAAATTTATAATTTTATCCCCACAAACATTCCCTATGTATTTATTTGATATTTGCATACCTGTGTACTTGACCCCACCTTTGAAAAGTTGTCAATTATCCCTTGTGATGGGTTTCAGATCACGTTCAAAGAGGAAGGGGAAGTTGTTGAAGAAAAAAACACCAATGGAATTAGAATATTTCAAATAGAAACATAAGCTACTAATGCAAAAAAATTATGGTAAACAAGGTACAAACCCTAATCTCGATGAACCAAATGCCATAGATAATGAGTTAATTGATGAATTAATGAATTAGGAAAAGATGAAATTGACTATAATCAATTGAATAATGTTTAAATTAACCATAATGAAATGAGTAATAATGAAAATGACCATAATGAAATGAATAATAATTAAATTGAAAATAATTAATTAGTTAATGTTGAAAGTTCACATTTAAAGTTCTGAGTTTTTGATTTGGTTAATGATGAGTCTATGTATGATGCTTCACGACCCATGAATGAATAACATTTGATGGAAACAAATAATGATGAAATTAACCATCAAGAACATTTCATGGAAACATATAATGAAGAAATTAACAATGAAGAATTTAATGGCATCCCACCTCTAAATAATGAAAGTAATAATGGTTTTGAAACACCCTCTCAACAAATTCCACCATTACCAACACCTCTAACAATTGTGCATAGAAAAGACAAGTACTTAATTGAAGTCGATGAAAATATTTTAAAACCAATGCATGATAAAATCTCTAATCACCATTCAATAAGACTAGCTCAACAAATTTGAGATAATTTCTTTCATAATTTAGAGTATGATAGTCAAACACGTCAATTATTTATTTCATTGATAAAATTGATTAAGATGAAACCTATAATATACACATTAGGACAAAAAAAAATCTAAGATGAATGATGAAAATGATGAAACTATTGAAAACCTATATGATGCATATCATATTATAAGCTTGAGATCACATGAAAAAGATTGTAATGATGCTCAATGTATAATGACAACTTGTGTAATAAGTGATAAAATAGTGAAAAAATGATTGATTTTAAAAACAATTCAAACACTTGATATAAATAGAAAAACATTAATGAAAGTAATTAAAAGACGTGAAAAACTTAATGAACGTAATACCAATGAGCTATGGACATTCTCTAGTAGAATTCCATGAAAGGACAAGGATATAGCTGATACTTTAAGAGTTACTTGCTCAATTTTGGAAAGATAATATAAGAGTTTCATCTAATGCAAGATATGTTGTGAAAAGAAGAGTTGGTTCTCATAATCATGGACCAAATCCAAAACATTTAATAGCTATGATTAAAACACAATTATACTCTAAATTTTTGGAAAAACATGTAAAAATTTCTCTTTGTCAAAGATATTTTGAGATGTCAAAACCTTTTTTTGTTGAAATAAATCACACATGCACCACTTGTTGTTGTAGGCAACATGTTGAATTTTAAATGCACTATGATATTTTTCACCATATTCATTGTACTTTGCATACTAAAATTTTAAAGGAGTGTGACATTGAATTACCACAAAAATTAGCCATAGAACTTATTCTAACTATATTCTGCAAAAGATTAGATGGGAAATTATTTTACAACAAATCATATTTAAATGGAAATTATAGTATTTGTGGTAGATTGGAAATTTTTTAAATATGTATCCATGAGGAGATTACAAGTGCAATTGGACATGAATTAGTTGGTTTAAGAAAAATAAATCAGTGACTTATCAAGTAAAAAATGTCAAAGAATCTAAAAGGTGTGAGCTTGATACCAAAAATATACCTATTTTATAATTTTTGGTCAAATTTAGGGAGAAGATTGTTTATGACTATGAAAGGCACCCACACAGAGCTAGATGGTTGGATGAATATTTAAAAATATGAAAAGATACATTCCCACTTGGTTCCATTGTTTTATTAGTTGATTTTATAGAGAATTACACATTCAAAACCTCAAATCGAAGTTCAATAATAGTATTACAACTCATCATGAGTTTCCATATTCATGCATATAGAATTCAAGAATGTACCTAATAATATAGAGAAACAATGGAAAATATTAAGGGAGTACCATTTTATATCAGTAATGATAGATCACATTGTTCAGAGTATGTGCAAGGTTATTTTCATAAGTTTGATGAATAATTGAGTCAAGGGAACATTACTTTCATCAACATTACATTTGGTCAGACAATTGCACATCACAATTCAAAAATATATGGATGCTTTATTGGTTGATCAGGATGCATGTTACCATAGGTTTAGAACACATTTAGAGATTTGCTTAGGTTTGCCATGGAAAAGGGGAACATGATGGTATTGGAGCATGTGTAAAAAGAACTATTGCAAGGGAAGAGTTAAAATTTGAAGAGGGTGTTCATTTGAGAGATCCAAAAACTATGGTTGAATGGTGTAATGAGAACATGTGTGATGGTGCTCAACCAAATTATACCATTCGTAAACATTTCTAGTTAATAGAGGAAGAACACTTGGCAAAGTATGAGAATTGTACGACTCTAATAGGTTTAAGTGACCTCAACTCATTTCTTGGACTATTCATATGAAACACTTGTCATGTTTCTATTTTTCATGCATGGACTCCATTTGGAATGAGTGTGAGTCACAAAAATGAGTGGATGATTGGATTTCCAAACCTCTAATTCCAATCAACACATATTAGGTTCCAACAACATTACAACTTACAAATATGACATCATCAGATGAATTTGACTATGTATATGATCTAATGTAGCCATGTAAAATATTTTTCATTATGTACAATTTATTATCATTATTTATATATCTTCATACTGTTTCTAAAAATGATTTTTTGTGATGTATAGGGAATGGTTTTTTAGTTATTATAGATAAGGATAACAAAGAAGGCATTGATTACTACTTGTGTCGGTGTGTAAAGAGAAAAAAGATTGACTTCACAAATTACAAATGGCAAAAAAATTAACTATTCCATTGGGTAAGTGGTAGTCACTAGAACTTGGTTTCAAGGATATCCTATAAAAAAATTATATCAATTGTTTTTTGAAGAGTCTAAAATGCATAGGAAGATACTGCATTATTCAAATTTGATTCTTGCAACGAATATTCAATTACAAAAATATCATGGGAGGCCATTATATAGGAAACTATAGAAAGTTAGAGAGTAATATCATGAAGCTATTCTTGATACTATAAAGGTTAGAGTAGATCATAGTGGTACATTAGATTGAAATATAGAGGTATGTTGACTTTTCAAATGTAGATGTAATCAATTTTATGAAATATTTTTTATTTTCTAGGTAGTACATATATAAATTTCATTTTTAATTACTTACTAACAAATTTCTTTAGGTTAATGGTACCAAATAATCTTCCAATTTCACATGGTTGGAATTTTCAGTAAATAATTATATATTCTTGAAATTAAGAGAATATTAGGTTATATGGGTGTTTAAACTTAGGCTAAAAAATTACATTTTTCTTGTATTCGGTAGGGTGTTCTTGAGGTCAGAATGAGTGGTGGGTTTGTCGATCAAGCATAAAAAGAGGCCAAAAAACTATTCCTATATGTTGACCTCACTCTAGACATATTGGTGGTGTAATTTTTCACTCAAGAAGCATCAGAACCAGAGTTCTGCAACCACAACTTGAAGCTTGACAACATTTGTTATCAGCATTTTTGCTCTCTAAAATGGTAGTGAAAATGCACTTCCAAGTGGATTAAAACATCATAGTAGTGTGATAATATGTAATTTACCTATATATATTTTATCAAAGTGATATATTCATAGGTGGAGGTTCTAGAGGTATAAATTTTTGTTAGAGCTTGAGAAGTTGCTTGTTCATTGACAAAACATTGAATTTTTGGACCCATCACTACAACTTTTGTAATGGATTGATCTCAAAGTTTCAAAAAAAGTGATATGGGTTGTGATTATATGGATTAAGAAGGTATGTGAGGGATCTGATGGTTCATGGAAATGACTTACAATTTTCAATTTATGCATGTTTGGACTTAGGCTAAAAATTTGTATTTTTCTTGTATTGGAAAGGGTGTTTTTGAGGCCAGAATGTGTGGTGGGTTTATCAATAGAGACTAAAATGAGGCCAAAAACCTAGTCCTAGATGTTATCCAGCCCCATGGAAATGTTAGTAGTGTCATTTTTCACTCACGAAGCATCAGAACTAGAGTTATGCAACCATAACATGAACATTGACAACATTTATTATCAATGTTTATGCTCTCTGAAATGGTAGTGAAAATGCACTTTTGAGTGGATTTGAATATCATGGAAATGTGTTAACATATAATTTAGTTATTTGGATGTTATAAAAGTTATATATTTATAGGTGGACATCCTAGAGGTAGAAATGTTAGTTGGAGCTGGAGAAATTATTTGTTCACTAATAAAAACTTGTATTTTAAGACCCATTAGTACAACTTGTGTGATGGATTGATCTTGAATCTTCCACTTGAGTGATCTAGGCTGAAATTAGAGGTATTAATTATTTATATGAGGGATCTGATGGTTCATATAAATGGCTTACATTTTTCATTTTATGAATGTTTGAACTTAAGCTAAAAAATTACATTTTTCTTATATTGGGAAAGGTATTCTTGTGGCCATAATGGGTGGTGGGTTTGTCGATCTAGCCTAAAAAGAGACCAATAACCTATTCCTATATTTTATATTCCACTTGGATGTGTTGGTAGTGTCATTTTCACTCAAGAAGCATCAAAACTAGAGTTCTACAACCACAACTTAAACTTTGACAACATTTATTGTCAGTGTTTCCACTCTCTGAAATGGTAGTGAAAATGCACTTCTAGGTGGATTCAAACATTGTGATAGTGAGATACCATGTAATTTACCTACTTATATTTTATAAAAGTGATATATTTTCATTTGGAGGTCTTAGAGTTAGAAATTCCAGTTGGAGCTTGAGAAGTTATTTGTTCACTAGCAAAAACTTGCATTTTTGGACCCATCACTGCAACTTGTCTAACAAATTGATCTCAAAGCTTGCACCCGATAACTCTAGGGTATGATTATAAGTATTAAGAAGATATGTTAAGGATATAATATTTCATTTAAATAACTTATAGTTTTTATTCATGTTTGAATGTAAGCTAAGAATTATATTTTTCTTGTATTGGGAAGGGTGTTCTTGAGGCTATAATGAGTGGTGGGTTTGTCAATCGGGTTGATAGGAGGCAAAGGAAATGGTAATATAAATTATACACACCCTAAATGTGTTTTTAGTGTTGGTTTTCACTCAAGAATCATTAGAACTAGATTTTTACAACCACAACTTGAACTTTGATAACTTTGACAACTTTGACAATTTTGACAATTTTGACATCATTAACAATTTTGACAACTTTGACAATTTTGACAACTCTGACAACTTTGATAATTTTTAAAAATTTGAAAAATTTGACAAGTTTGACATATTTACCTATTATGTGGCATTGATTAATTGACCTCTAGAATAAAGGAACCCTACCTATACCCTATTTTGGGTTAATAGTCACATTAAAAGGGAAGTAATAGTTGTTTATTAATCTTGTCAAGTATGCCATTGAATAGATATGGACTTGTAATATGGTCTCATCAAAAAAGTATGTTTTAAAAATCTTATAATATTCATGAGATATTTCAAATTGAACTAATACTCCATGTTAATATCACATGCCTGTAGGGTGCATTGTTGTGCCCTATATGTGGAATTGAATGTTGAAGTGTGTTTGAGTGCTTGTAATAGGTTAACTCAGGTGTGATTTAACCATGTAATAAAATATATGATAAAAAATTACTCCTTGATACCAATATCAAGTTTTTGTAAGTTTGAAACCTATGATGATTATTTTGTGAGAAGATAGTAAAAGAGTGAGAGGATGTTTGTGAATGGAATGTATAATATGAGTTATAGAATGAATGTGAGAGGTTTTTAATAGGTCTAATGAAACGAATAAGTGTCTATAAAGTGTAAAATAAATAGGTATAAAGATAATAAGGACATTAATCCTAAGTGATAAGAGTGTCATTAGTCATTTCCACTACACATAATGAATTAAAAACATTAATTTAAAAAAAATGTAAAATCCAAGATATATAAAATTATTGAAATATAAAAAAACACTATATAATAACACACAATGAAATAAATTATTAATATTAATTAGATATATTACCATTATAGGCATAAAATATAGGCACATACATGTTGAATGTCAATAATGCATAGATTGCTTTGATAGGCATATAAAAAATTACATCTACCAACATAGTATCTAATGTTGGATGAATGTCATATGCACATATGAAATGCCAAAAATTCATCAATTAACATATAGGTATACAAAAAAGTACATGTCATGTGTAAGACATCCTATTCATCAAATAGCCTCCCTCTTTTTGCCTTCCTTAAAGAAGACTCTCATTGGGATACCCTGCTAGTAGATGAAGACCCCTCTAATGCCTTGGATTGCTCCAAGGTATGATTACAGGTCTTATGCTCATATTTAGCTTTGAACTGAGCATGTTAAAATACAATAATTATTATGAAATTAACATAAAATACATTCAAACAATTTTTAAGAAATTAATTTTAAACTACAATAAAAAATAAGTCAAACATATGCACTTACTGCAAGCTCACGATATTGATCAATCAATTTTTCACACTCAATCAAGTCAATGGTAGTCTTAGATGTTTGAATAGGCATCTCAAATATGGGAGGAACATGAGAAGTTTCCCTAATCACCATCTGACTAGGACTATTAGTTGTCATAGGACAACCTTGTATACATAATACATTTATATAAGTTATATTTTCCCCAAGTACATGTACTAGAATTATTAAAACAAGTCTTTTTTTATAATTCAAAATGACAAGATCTAATATATACCTTTATCATTTCCTATGTAGATGACATAATAGAAATAATGCTTATGTATGTCTCAGCTCATAAAGAGGGAGGAGTGTTAGTACCATCCATTAACTATTCATGTAAATAAGGTCTCACTTAGTTGTATATTAAGTACATCAAATCTTATATATGGAAACCAAAATAATCAATATAAGCACTTGTATATTAAATATTTGTCTATATAAGTACGTGAATGCAATGACACATTATAAGAAAGAAGAAGACAAGCATACATGTGAAAATACACTTAGATTTGAATTGATAAGCCATCTATTAAAGTGTTAGAGCTCTAGCCTTGTACCAAGTCCAAAATTAGAGGATTAAAACTATGAAAGGGAATATATACTATACTAGTTTCTTTTTTTTTTTCAAATATATAAATATAAATATATTTGGGTCAAGATCTTTAATTTAGGATATATTACATGTTGGACTATATTGGTTGTTGATTTATTACTTGTCTAAAAATAGGGGTTTGATTTAGGTAGGACCCTCGTAGCTACTTTATTTTGGATGAATTTTCAAGATTAACTTAGAGTATTTAGGGATATTTTAAATTGTGTTTTAAAGGTGGGCCTACATTTGATGGAGTAGAGTGATGAAGTATGATTGGTTAAACCTAGGATTATAGATAAATTAATGACTAATGATTTGGCCACAGTATATATAATAGGGATACTCTTGATTGTGTAGGTGGATATTATTTTCCCATCAAGTAGATTCCTTTACAACCTATTCACCAATTAAGATGTGTCATGTAAAATAATTTAATTTTACCACAAGTCCCTTGAGAGTGGACTATCACTTTTAAGGTTGTGATTAGGATACTAGGGTTGTTGGCTCAAGGTAGGATTATGGCCTTAATAAAGGATTGTGATAGAGGTAAGGTTGTTAATTGGGTATAATACTTTGGTGATGTTGATGCACATAACATAGGTTTTAAGCATGGGGTAAGACCAGTAGGGGTGGAGTGGCTAATTATCCTAACCCTTTGAAATGATATTAAATAGGGATCTTTTCCTCCCATCTAGTGGGAGATAAAGGGACATATTTCCTTTTGTATAGATGGGAACCTATTTCTAGGATTATTGAGGAAAAAGGATGGGAATTTTCATGGGTCTAAGAAGTGTTAGCATATGCTTACTTGTATTGTTGGACTAGAGGAAAATGTGGTTGGTTTAGAGTCTTAAGTGAAGACTCTTAATGAGATTGTTAGGGCTAGGGGAGGTTAGGTTCCATCTAGCCATAAAATAGTGGGAGGTACATCACCCATGTAGGTATAATCAAGATACACAAAAGTAGAGAAATTGTATCCCACATCACTCATCAACATTGGGACATTTTCATAAGAGTAGGATCCCTAGGCATAACCTCTAAATGGGGACAACTACCTCTAATAGGAACTTAGGGTCACACCATTGTATCTATTTTATGGAATAGGATAAAATCATTCCGTGAGTGTAATTATGAACATAATGTTTATCAAGAGAGAGAGAGATAATAATATGCTACATGGAATATCATCCACTAGGTGAGCTCATGGCAATGGTGGTACACATCAAAAATTGGGTAGAATTACCTATAAACTAAATAAATAGAAAAGGGTCTTAAATATAATGGATAAATATTTATTAGGGAAGCCGACACTTGAGTAATATGTATGAAAAGGTACTTTCAGATAAGATATTTTTCAATAAATAGTATGGACATGCTATATTTAAAAAAAATAGATGAAGAAGCCTTGTGTTGGGACTATCAATAAATAATTATGAATTTAGATATGTCCATAGTCACTTGGGTGACATTCAAGGAAAGAAAAAACTACTTGTTGGATATCTACTTAAATGGTCTAGAGTAAATGCATTCCATAACCTCTATAAAAATGCCAATATTGAAAAGGAATATAATGCATGTTTTTTAACCTTACTTTAGTACATGGAATATATGTAAAAAAATTATTTTTACGTACAGGTTATGTTATTTTTTCATTAACTCTTGATAAGAGAAGTGACAAATTAGATGTAAAGAGCAAAACATATATGTAAACAACTGTAGTCATAACAAATGCAAAGAGCAAAACTTATATGTAAAAAACTATAGTCATAAAAAATCCAAAGAGTAAAACATATATGTAAATAATTTTTACCTCTATATAGGTAAATGGTGTCATCCTAATAGAGATATATGTAGTCATAGATAGCCCAGTAGATGGATATAAATATGAAAATAATGGTTGTAATAAATCAAATGTTGTAAATTTTGGCTATGATGATGAACCATCACCTCTTGTGACATACAAAATCACACACACACACACACACACACACACACGCACACACACACACACACACACACACACACACACACACACACACACACACACATTAAAATTTTCTATGTAAATTAATTTCTAGCTTAGAAATTAAATTTTCAAATATAAATTAAATTTAACATGACATTTATATAAAATATACCTGTATTTGTGTGGTGACTGATGTCTATACGTCAAATGTGCATGCTAAAAACTCATCACTCATAAGAATATGATCTAAGCCATCTGAACCACTAACACCATCATCATCAAAAGGTACCATGCACATATCTCCACATAAACTACAAGAGTGGGGTCAAGGTTAGGTAGCCTATGGTGTATATGTATCATCACTCTATGAAAGCTTGCTTGTATATTAAATGAATGTATTAGTGAGTGAAGAGCATGGAGAGTGTCTATCTCCATGACCTATTGAACCATGGAGGGGATCTCAAGATCAAGAGGCTTTTGGATATAAATATATGTAGGCTGATTAGGCACATGATGTGAACCTAGTTGATCCTATGTAGATCCTTTTCCTCTACCTTGAAACTCACTAAAATCAAAATAATTGGGAATATAGTTAAGGACAATCTCACAATAGAGTTTCCTCAAAAAAAAGTAATGGGACCTCATAGTTATTACATGGTGGATATTCAAATAACATACACCATCAATCCCAAAAATTGGTCATGATTAAGTTATGTACACAATGATGGATAGGAAAGTGTTTAGCAATTATAGTAAATGGGGCATTGGTGGCTGGGTTGATGAATAGGGTACAAATGTTGGCTTTTGAAATATCCAAATTCTTGAGCTAAAGGGATAAAAACTTGTCAACATAATATGCCCTAAAAGTATCCCTATATGAGGTCCATCAGTCAATTTAACTCATTATCAAGTCAATTTGACCTAATAAGGTATGTAGGGAATTGACTAGCTAGGTGTGGTGGGGGTTGGTTGAATTGGGATTCCTCATTCTATCAATTAAGTCTTCAATATCAATTTTGTTTCCCATAATATTGTCAATCAAAACCTCTTGACTATCAGGGGGTTCTGGGGAATTTTATGAGGGTTAAGTGGAGGGATAGGAGGAATAACATGGTTTTGTGGAGGGTTAGGAGGAGGAGAAACTAGAGGGTTTTATGGAGGGTTGGGGAGGGTTAGTAAGATGGGTTGTAAGAAAAAAAGAAATTATAATTAAAAAAATGGGTTAAAGAATAAAAATTAGGGTTAAATAGGGAATATTTTTATCACTTACCTCTTCTACATGGTGGCATCATTGATCAACAAGTTGATGGGGTGAATTTGGCAGTTTCTTAGCACTCTTTGGAGTCTTTAAAGAAAAACATGATTGTGGAACAAGGGCAGAGCTAGGAAACGTGAATGCAAAATGAATGATTTTGAATTTGGGTTTCCATTTTTTATTTTTTATTTTTTCACATAGGGAATGTGATCGTGTTATTGTTATTTCAATAACATGATGATGTTATTGTTTAATATAATGTGATTACGTTATTACATAACATGATCACATTATGGCTCAACAATCCCAAGCCTAGATTTAAGTAACAAAATTGTGTTAATTAAATAGTGTGATCACATTATGGGTAAAGTCCACAAAAATTTTCCCCAACTCCATGTACTTACCCTAAAGAAATAATAGACTAGGTCAAGCTTAGAAAATATCTATTTCATCAAAAAATCATCCACCAAAATATTAATTTGCCATTTCAAAGAGACTAGCATAAGGAGGGTATTTATCATGTATATCACCCAAATTAGATCTCAATTGGTAATACCCATGAAAAATAGGGTCTCATCTAGAATTAGTAATGGTATGTTCACCTTCCTCCATAACATCTTCATCTTGCTCATAGAGGTATGGAAAAGTCACTAACACAATCCTTGTAAACTTATTATCATGTGGTTTATTCCAACCACCTTTTGATCTTCTTGAAAAATAGTTAAATTTGTGTTACCCTATATGAAGTAGAGAGTCCAAACCTTGATATTGTGTAAGAGGTGGAGGTGGAGAGACCCACCCTCTACATGGAGATGGGAGAGGACAAGGGTGACATTGAAGAGTCCCATGGGTGTCAGAGAGTGATGATAAGAATGACTACGATGATATCCTCCTCATGAAGTTTCATTATCACCTATCCATGAAGGATTATTATATGGGGAAGTTGGGACTAGATCCACATTACATGGGTCATCACCCCAATGTCTATGCAATGTTTAAAGATGCTTGAGTTGAAGAACAACTTTATTGGTCTAATTAAATATGTAATAAAACATTAGATATAACCATAGACTTATTACAAATATAAAATTAAACATCAATAGAAGCATTAGAAAACACAACTGAATTTATTTGTTTCCATTTCCAAAAATAATTTCACTCTGAGATAATGCCAAACTTGGGTGTATTAAAATAGTATCCTAGGACTATCATTGTATAAAATGTGGTTCCATCTAAACGGATCTGACCAAAAAGTTCTAAATAAATCATGAATCTAATCTCAAGCATTTTTTTATTGAGAGTAATAAATAAGTGAATTAAAGTATCCAAATGCCTATAAAATGGTCAATATGGATGAACCATGCTTAATTTCACTAGACGTCTCCGAAGTGTTAATCCTTGGTAGAGAAAACACCAAACAAATTGAGATATATTGGGTTCAATACAAGTAATAAAAATAATTTTTAAACATTTACCCCAAGTAGATATAGAATACTAAACATCCCATGTGGCATTAATAATGTCCACCATTGGAAAATGAGGGGACAACTATTCACATCCCTTATGAGTGGTGTAATGTTGGAAGGGTGTGTTGACATACAAGTTTTAGTCCTTCCACTAAGGGAAAGAAGAGGTCATTATGATTTTTTGAACCATATTTTTTGAAACAACAATAATGATCTCCTCATAGGATTCCTTGAGGACAATTTATATTCAAATTTCACATCCACCCAAGGGAGCCAAAACCTCTATTTACAAAATATGTCTTGAACAATAAAAATTCCTCTTGTAAAACATTTTAGGGAATGAATCCAAGGAACTTTTTTAAGAAAAAAATGAAAATTGATAATAGAGGACCACTAAAAGGAGTTTTTGTTGATATAAATACCATTTATAAATCTATTATGATTTCATAAAATCTAGGGCTTAACATTTTTCCCAAGCTTTCCAAATGTTTTTAACTGCAAAGGACTCAATAATTTTCATAAAGGTGGGGAGAGTGAAAATGTTATTAAATCCTAAATTTTTTAAAGTGGCATGACCATGATGAGTACCTTACAAGATAAAATGTAAAAGTAATTTTTTTCATGCCTCATCTCCTTTAATGGCATGGATAATCCATTTGGCACATAGAGTCAAACCTTGAAAAGATATGTCAAGTAACCCCATACCTTAAACCTCCTTAGGGAGACAATAATACTCCAAAGAAACCCTATGGAGACCTTTTCCCATGGTAGAACTGGCCCATAGAAAATATCTGAGAAACTTTTCAAGTTTTTGAATGTATTTTTGTAAAATACCCAACAAGAAGAATAATAAACATTGGTAACTACAAGCACCTTAGAGAAAATTTTAAAATTTATCAACTAAGGATAGGGGATTATTTTTCCAATAATAAATATTTTTGGAAACATGATCCACCACATATTTCCATAAGACATAATGGGAAGCCTAGAATGTAAATGGAAGTACCCATAAATAAAAAAATATCATCATGTTGAAGTTATTTCCAATCATACTAACACACCCAGGGAGGTGGAGGGAGGAAGTGATTATCTATAGCACAATTTTTTACACCATTGAATAGACAAATTGGGGGCAAGCAAAAAAGAATGAAGTCATTACATAGCATTAAAAACCTTGATCTCATTTTCGATAAGAGTAATAAAGGAGCCATCTAAAAAATGACCATTAAGGAGTTAATATGGTTCCTCAACAAGTAGATGAATTAATCGAACAAGGATTTAAGATTGAACATTAGCCAAAAGGTAAATGAAGCCTTAAACAATGATCACATATAAGGTAAGAACCAATGGGCATCTTTGATAAATAGATATAAAGAGACCAAATGGTTTAGAGATGGAACCATTAATAGAAAGGAAAGATGAAGCATATGGAAAAATCATTTGAACTAATTACAAGAAAATGGGCCAAAACTTAGGCTTTCAACATAGAAAAAATGAAGGCCCATTCAATATTATCATATGCTTTCTCAAAATCAATTTTGATGAACACAATTTTTCTATTGGATCTATGTTCCCATCCTGTACCCTCCCACATAATAATGACATTATTTGATTTAACTATTTAGGGTTATGGAGTTTAAATCCTATGTTATTAAAAGGTTTGAGTATAGTAAATTAGGGTAGAAATGTGCAATAAATATAACCACTAATTTCTAACATAATTGACCTAATTTGACCTTTTATGGTTATGGAGGTTAAAGCCTAGGTTGTCAAAGGGTTTGAGTATAGTAAATTAGGATAGAAATATATAATAAATATAACCAATAATTTTTAACATAATTGACCTAATTTGACATTTATAAAAATATAAACAAATGATGTAAATAGGTGTTTGGCTGAAAATAAATTGAGATAGATGATTTGGAGACTGAAAACTAGTACAAAAGTTGATCAGGGTGTCATAAATAGGATCTAGGTGTCAGGATCCTTCTTGGATAGTAGCACCCTAATTAGAAAATAGCGTTATATGGTGCTAATGTCCTCCTTTAGTGCTAATATCCTCCTTCCTAATGATTTCTAGGTTTTGTGGACTAGGTATTGTTCCAACTTTGGTCTAAATTTAAAGTTTGTTCGATCAAATACTTTTTATTATAGCTCTATTTTCCTTTGAAAACCTTCGGTTTTCATGTTTGTAAGGGTTTGAATAAACACCATGAGAAAAAATGTTTAGGAGGTCTGATGTGATGGTTATTTGATCCAAACTCCTATGTGGAATGCTACCTACATATCAATACTTTGAGAAGGGATAAAACCTGATGTAGTTCTCTTGCCTAATTTCTCGGTGCAAGTGCAAGTGAATGCTAGAATGCTTGAGTGTGAATGTATGAGAGGATGCCTTGGGGGCCACATGAGATATAAATACCTATGTTATTGATGTATTATTAAATTTATGCGTGGATTCAATATAATATTAGAGAATTGGGAGCTTTCCCTCACTGTGAATTGATACTTTTATGTGCTTCTTTGTGATAATGCCCACCTAGGGTATAAGAGTAGTGTTTATATAGTGTTATGATAAAAATGAAATGGGAGTGTGACTTAATAATAGCTCTAGGCTGACCCTAATCCTCTTAGAGAGATGTAAATTACCTGTTGGAGGGTAAGCGACCTAAATCACTAATGAATTATGCCATTATGGGTCACATGTAGTGTTATATAGGCATGGGTGCTATTTGTAGCTATCATGTGACTAAAAGTGGATAAAAATGGACCCTCATATGGGTAAATTGATATAATAAGGGTAAAGTGACCTCAAGTGTACATCCAAGGCATGAATGGTTAATTTTAATGACTACACCCCCCCTTAATCTATAAATGAAGTAAAGTGAAATGATTAGAATAAAGGAAAAATAAGCATACCTAGACTTACCTATGAGGAAATTTATATGAATATGGATGCAAGTATGTGAATCATGCTCCATTATGTGTTCTCAAAATGAAATATGCATACATTAGTGCTTACTTAAGAGATATCAAAATTAAAATAGAACCACTAGGTTTATGCACTAGTTTGCCTACCTATGAGCTGTATTCATTCCTTTCATCTCTCTTATCTATTTAATCAGTGATTAGTTAAGATATATCAAAATTAAAATATAAATATGATTAAATAGATAAGATAAAGGAAAGTAATGAATATAGCTCATAGGTAGGCAAACCAATGCATAAACCTAGTGACAACTTATGAGTGTGTGCATGTAGTGATCAATTAGTGAATAACTTGGATCAAACTAATGGCTTTGTCAATTCCCAATTGTGGGTGGCTCAATAGATCAATACTATTTTTATGCCATCATTACCCACCCCTACTTGGTGGATCATGACCTATGAATAGCTTAGATTGGATTGATGGTGTGTCTAAGCCTCTAATATATGTGGGTCAAAAACTCAAGTAGACCATCATTGATTACACATGTGTGGTAAATAAATCTAAATCTAAAATTAGGTAATGTAACTAAATATGT
>JARHVA010007534.1:0-92500 GCA_037957365.1 Torreya grandis | reverse complement strand
TACGATGCTTTATCTTGTGGAAGAGTGATAACATGAACTTGGTTAGAGGGAAAGTAAATATCATCCTCATGGAGATGAGGTGGATAATTATATTCCTTCCTATACATAAAATATAACATTAAAATTTGAAACATAGTTGTTAGCTTATGTATTTAATCCTCTATGTGTGTAAGGGTTTTCTTCTTAATGGAATTACACATAAAAGAGATAACATGCTATGAAATATGACATATATTTGAGATGATTTAAAGCATCATGTACATATGTGGTTATGTTATCTTTGAATTCATTCCAAATGAAATGAAACAAGCATGTAAGATATATAGGGATATATGTGGTTCTAGTAAAATTTACATCAAAAATTAATTAACTTCATATGTCATTATTATCATGATTATATGAAATATTAATAAAATATATATAGGGATCTAAAATCTAGTTAAGGGTCCTATAAGGATAGAACATAAACCCTAGTGTTATCTAGGGTTAGGGTTTAAGAAATATTTTAAGTCAGGGTCACTAAATGATTTAACTATTTAGGGTTCTAGAGTTTAAGCCCTAGTTTGTTAAAGAGTCTGATATAGTAAACAAGGTAGAAATTGGAAATAAATATAACCACTAATTTATAATAGAATTAACCTAGTTTTAGCTTTATAAAAATAGTAATAAATAATGTAAACAAGTACTTAACTACAAAAAAATAGAGATAAATGATCCAAATGTTGAAAACTAGCACATAAGTTGACCAAGGTGTCCTAAATAGGATCTAGATGTCATAATCCTTCCTAGATAGAAGTTCCCTAACTAGCCATTAGTGTCATATGGTGTTATTGTCCTCCTTTGGCACTAATATACTATTTTTTAATGATATTTTGGTTTTCTCTATAAAGTCCCATTCAGAATTTGGTCCAAATTTCAAGTTTGTTCAATCAATAATTTTTCTTGTAGCTCTATTTTCCTCTAAAAACCCTAGGTTTTCATGCTTGTAAGGGTTTAAATGAACACCATGAGAAAAAGGGGTTAGTGGGTCTAATTCATTGGATGTGTGATCCATACCCTAATATGGGCATGCTACCTACATACCAATACTTTGAAGAGGGATCAAACCGATGTCATTACCCCACCTAAGTATTTGGTGCAAGTGCAAGTGAATGCTAGCATGCCTAAGAGTGAATAAATGAGAGGATGCCTTGGAGGCCACTTAAGATATGAATATTTACACTAGGAATGGATTATTGAATGTATGGGCGAAGTCAATATAATATTGAAAGAATTGGGAGTTTTCCCTTAATGTAAATTGGTACTTAGGTGTGCTTCTTTGTGATGATATCCACCTAGGGTGTAAAAGTGTAAGAATATTGTTTATATAGTGTTATGATAAAAATGACATGGGAGGGTGACTTAATATTAGGCCTAGGATGAATCTAATCATGTTAGGGAGATATAAATTACCTTTTAGAGGGTGTAGGGACATAAATCACTATTGAATGATGCCATTTTGGGTCTCATGTTAGGCATGGGTATTATGTGTAGGTACCATGTGAATAAAAGTGGGCCAAATGGGACCGTAAGTTGGGTCAAGTGTTATACTAAGGGTAAAGTGACCTCAATTGGATATCTAATGCATGTATGGTTAATTTTAATGACTAAATTGTCTAATATATATCTAATTTGAATGAATCACATTTGTTTAGGTTTGACAATTAAAGTTAAGATATTGTGAAGATGGAACATAAACACTTTAAAAATGATATTGTATGAGACAATGAAAAAAGTGATGGGATACCAATTGATAATTAACTTTAGGTCTCCCTTATTAGGAATGAATTTAATATGGACTTTTTAAATTTTAATCTCTAAATAATGGGTATTGAAAGCTTCTAGATAAACCTGATATAAATTTGACCCCAAGGTCTCCCACATTATTTTATAGAATTCACATGGTAATCTGTCACAACTAGGGGATTTAACATTATCCATTTTCAAGATATCCTCCTAAATGTCCTCGATGAAGATCATCCTATCAAAAGAAAATATTTGTGCATGAGTTAACTATTGACAATTCTTCCATAGGCCAAAATTGTCAACATTACTATTCAGAAGATGGTCTTATGGTACCAGTTTGTCTTATAAATCAATTTTTTGTTGTCCTTAAATAGACACCTATAGCCATATAAATTGGTAAATAAACCTACAACCATGAAAATCCCAAGGAACCATCTGCAACCATCATATAAAACATGTAGTCTGTTTGACGAAAAGACACCTATAGCACATTCAAAGGCCATATCCCTTATTCAAAATGTCACATACATTCTTAAAGCTCCATCCTTGTATAAGGAGTGACTTTTTGAGGTGTATAGGAGCCAATGAATAATTAATAGGTAAATCCATCCTTGGAGTTAACATACAGGCATGTAGGTTCACTTTCAATGAAAGCATGGGATCAAAGGCAACATCATGTAGGTTTAGTTTCTCATATTTTTTCCTAGGTGGTTTAACAAAAGGACATGAGTGAATTTATGGTAGAAGATTTTTTGGTGGGGTGGTTCCAATACTTAGCCCCAAGGCTCATAAATTGGCTTGATACATGTTGAAAGATTTCAATTACAACCTTCACATAAAACATGGGATGATCTAATTAAGGATTTTACTGGTGCCTTGGGTTGTGACTGAAGATACATATGCTCTACTTGTTGAGATATACTACATATTTGGAATTTTTCAAAAGGCAGAGTTTGTTTTACATGTGATGCACAAACATGGTTATTCTTATAGGGTTAATGCATACAATACATTAATTAATTCCTTATGTAAGGTTAGAAATATGCATAAATCAAAGGAAATTAAAGGAAGATATCCTTCATACAAATATTTCAAAGGAATTCCTTCAAAAATTTTGTCCAAAGGAATACTTTAGAGAATTTTTTTAAAAAAAAACCACAACCAACAAATAAATAGGAACAAAATAAGGATGGTTGCAAAAAACCTGAGTGGCTTACAAAAAGCCCATGTGCCTTATAAAAATCCCAAGTGACTTACAAAAAGCTTAGGTTCCCTAAAAAAAGCTTGGTTGCCCTAAAAAAATCTCAAGCTCCCTAAAAAAATCCAAAGTACCATAAGCTCGAGCGGCCTTCAATTCTTTTGAAAAGCTAGTTCTGAAGGACACCAACCCTTGTGGAGGGCACTTGGTTGGTAAAGTAGACATTTCTAATTTTCTCAAAGGGCACTTAGTCAGTGGCAAGACCCTTCAAAAGTTTCAAAAGAATTTGAGGAGAGATAGAAGCCCTTACGGAGGGAACTTGGTCAGTGGTAGGACACTTCAAAAGTTTGGAAGGGCACAAAGGAAGTGAAAAGAGACATAATACCCATGGAAAAGACAAGTTCAAAAAAATTCTTTCAGACAAGTTGGAAAACAACTGAACAAAAATATAGAGAAAGAGAAAATATAGATATTCCTTCAAACATTTTGTTTTAAGGATGAAAACCAAAATAAATCTTTAATCTTGAATTAAAGCAAAACACAAGATAAGCTGGAGAAAACATGATGCGAACTGAGCATGATAAATACCATGAACAGAGACGTAAGCACAAATAGGACTGAGCCAAAACTAAACAAGAATAAAGACAAACATATAAATAGATGCATGATAAAAGATTAAAGTAGAAATAAACATGGACATAAGCATGAACAATGAATAAAACAAACATAGAATAAAGACAAAGGTAGGATAAATAAAGATCATGCACAGAATGATGTGAAGTGACTCCAATGAAGTAAACATGTTTAAAAAAAAGCAAGGAAGCTTCAGTTCTAATTATAGAATCATTTTTCATGATGAATAGGCAAAGTATTAAACATTTCAAATAGCAAGAAATTCCATGCACACACTTTTGCTTTTCTCAAAATCTTGAAACATTTCAGTGGTTCATTGTAATTCTCAATTTGGCATTTGCATTGATTTCATGCAAAGGAAAGTTGTTAAATGATCAAATGGCTTAAGAGGAAGTCTATATTTGGAGGTGGGCATATAATTTTGCATCATAAGAATTTAATTTCAATAAACCTACCATCCATTTCCTCTAATTCTAAGGAGCTTCGTGCAAGACAAATAGACTTTTTGTAAAGGCTAAGTTGGACAGATTTAGCCTCTCTCCTATTTTTCACATACCATCCCTTGGCTATTGCAATTTTCTATATAAGTTGGCTTTTTAGCCTTGAATTGTACCCCTCTCTTGGTAAGGCTAAAATCTACCATTGGTGAGCTATGTTACCTATTCAATCAAAAGAAGAACTATACTTTCAGATTTCAAGTGATGGCATAGTGTACATTCATTCAACAATTTGCATACATGATATATTTATCTCCCTTCCCAAATTTTGATTCATACCTAGTTTTTAACTCATAATATTATTTAGGTCATGCTTGGTGTTCTATATTCCTTTTGTTGAAGTTGTAAGTGGACATTAGGTGGCTTCAAATTGTCTTATATCAGACCTCTCTCCATCATTTTCCCTCATGTTTTTGTCATTAGATCAAACCCTCTCATTAAATATTTATGCATAGTGATCAATTGAAATCAAAGGTCTTCTTTTTCCCTTATTTGATTCAGTGTTTAAGGTTCCAAGTAGAGTGGATCAACATTTTGGTGTGTCACCATCATTAGGTAGGATTTCCATTTCAGTTTTCTTTCTCCCTTTTCCATGGTAGATTCATAGCACAGAGTAGAGATCCATTGATACAATTTATAGGAACCAACCTTCTCTATAGGTTCTTCTCCTTATTGAGGTACCCACCCTCATGAGAAGATCCCATTATTTCAAATATAGAGAGGATTGTCCATTTTATCACGTCTTTGATTCAGGGTGCAACTCCATAGTAGAGTCACCAATAGTTTTTGGCATGTCTTTGATTTAGGGTGTAACTCCAAGTTGACAATAGTTTTTGGCATGTTTGGTGGGACCTAAAAAAAATTTCTTTGCATAGAGTTTTCATAGAAGTAGAGGACATTCATCTACATCTAGTTGGAGAGTTTATAACATCATTTAGGAAATATATTCATGCCAAAGGTTACCACAAGCTAAACAACTAAAGGTATTCCTTTTGAATTTATATATTATAAAAGAGTAAGGTCTATAAGGGAAAATCCATATCCTCTAAGGGAGTATTAACCTCCCCCTCATCCTATCATTGTAAACACTACAATGCCCACCATCCAGGTGGCTATTACAAATCAAATGTTTACCCCATTCAATAAGGGAAGTCCATTGAATCTAGAATATTTAGATGGAATTCCTATATCTACCCTCAAAATTATTCCATTCTTCTCAAGAGAAAATAAAACAACCCCTATTGAGCATATCCAAGATGTGTCTAATCTTTGTTTAATTCATAATATTATTGAGGATAATGTTGTTATTTGATTTCTTGCTACTTCATTCAAAGGAAAAGCATTATAGTGGTATAAAACCCTCCCACCTAGATTTGTTTCCACCTTGGATGAATTGGGTGCAGCCTTAGTCAAGAAATTTAAAGACAAATCTGATCACTTATCTTTAGTTGAGCAATTAACTGCCATATAAAGAGCTCCTCATGATTTCATGTCTAATTTTAATCTTAGATTCAAGAAGACATGGACCAAGATACTAGTTCTAATTAGGCCATTCCCAGAATATACATTTCTATATTTTTTGAAATTTCGTAATTCTGACATTAATGTGATGATACAGTCAATGGGTGGTACTACTTTGCCAGATGCTTATGAAGTTGCAATAAGGGCAAAAAATAGTTTGATACAAGTAGGAAATATTTCTCCAAGAACTCCAATTCCCATATTTATAGAAATAAGTTTTGTACAAGCCCCTAAAGTTCCTCAAATTCCATCTGTAGTTCTAATTCTAGCACCTCAAGGTCCCTATTATAGCTCTAATTAGGGTTTCAGAGAAAATAGACCACCCTATCAATCACAAAGAGCCATAACTCTAGCTAAGCCATATGCTAATATTGATCTAAATTCTCCTTCCACTTCAAAATCCATTATTCCAACCCCACCTAAAAAAAATTTGGTGTAGGATTTAGCTTGGCAGCCCTCAAATCTCAATTATGCATAAAACTAGAACTTGGTATCACCGAACATCACCATGCCATAGATGACACAAGAAGAGTTATCATTTCAAAGAGACCAATATCAAGATACATGCTTGAAATCACAAGGAGTGACTCAAGGGTAGCCTGATGCTATTAATGTAAATTGGCAGGTAGATGATCATGTCACTTTTACTCAGGATGTTAAAACTAATGTTTCAAATGGTCAAGTTATAGTTATAACCTATCAAAGAACTAAAAGAAGAGTTGTTGACGGAGCCCAAGAAATATTAAATAATTTACTTTCTCCTATTATTATTACTCAAGGGAAAAAAGAGTAACTTGCTACTCCCACAGCCCCAAAAAATCAAAATAGAGAGGTTAGTAAAGTGTAACAAATACCTCTAATTTGTGAGCAGTATGTACCACAAAAAGTACAATCAAAGGTTAGTCCATCTCAGTTCAGTATTTTAGATCAAATGAATAAGTCTAACATCAACATTAGCATGTAGGATTATCTTTTAATTCTAGGTCAAAAGGATAAACTCATTCAAGAAATTTTAGCTCTTGAATTGTCTCCAAAATTGGTTGAGAAAGAAGGTGTTGTCTTAACAAATTCAAATCAACCAATGAAGCAACATGTGTAGAAATGAAGCAAAATATAAAAGGTGGACAAAACTAAGGTAAAAACAAAGAAAACTCCCCCTTTTTAATCTTTCTTTGATAGTGGGTGATACTTTGCTTCATAAATGTAAGGTGGATAGTGGAGCTAGTAGTATAGTGATTCCCAAATAGATTACAGACAAGCTCAACCTTGTTTATGAGATAAATACTAAAGGGGTATTGTAATTGGATAGTTCACTAGAAAAAATGGTAGTCATTATCAAAGATTTAAAATTGACATTACATGCCTATCTTAATGTTACTATTCAACAAGACGGTGTTGTGGTGGACCTGCCTCCTTATTTCGCTATGTGCCTTTCAAGGGATTTCACCTCAAAGATTAGGGAATATTTATCAACTGATTCAACCTATTTTCTATTCAAAACTAGATATGGCACAAAGGTAATAATTCATTCATATCCTATTGAACATTTTTATATGGAGCCTTGTACACCATGTGTGGTTAATGCATATTGTATCATCTCAGATGAAATATTACAAACTAGTGATATAGAAAAGGACTCACCTTTGGATGGAGTTCCAATTTTTTTTTTTTTTTTGATAAGTGGGATTCCACCTTGATTCAACATGATCCTTTCAATCTTATTTAAGAGGAATTTCTTGGTGTGTATTGTCTTCATGAGAATGATGTACCAATTCTATCCATGGTCAAAGAGGATGAATCTAATGAAGGCTTATGGCAATTATACTTTGATGGATCAAGAAATAAACATGGGACTGGAGCTAGAATGATGTCAATTTCTCCTACAAAGTAAAGTTATTTATCCTCTATTAAATTTTAGTTTGGTTGTTAAAATAACATTGTTGAATATGAAGCACTAGTCCACAATTTGTAGTGGGCTAGGAAGATGAAAGCAAAATATTTGCAAGTGTTTAGAGATAGTGAACTTGTAGTCCACCAAGTAAGAGGTTTGAATATATGCAATAATCCATTGCTTAAATCTTATAGACACAGAGTTTGGGATATACTTGAATATTTTTAAGATTTTAATATTCAGGTAGTACAAAGAGATAGGAATAAACATGCTGATAGGTTGGCTACTATTGGGGCACAATTTGATATTCTAGTTGATATAAAAAGTGACATTTTTCAGTCACATATAAAGGTAGTTGTAATGTCTTCTATTCTAGATAACCAAGAAAATTGGTAGGTGTTTGAAAATGATAATAAAATTATGATATTTTTGTAGGAAGAGGATAAGTTTTCTTTAAGAAATTAGTTGAAACACTTATAGTAATATGGTGATCAGATTTTACAACTAAAAACTAATAAGCTACCCAAGGGATTGGTCACTCTTGAAAATATTTTTAGTGAAGATATGAGATAAGTAAATATAAACCATATTTGTCAATAAAGGAAGAGCACTATTCCAATGTAGAGTTTACAGTTGGTAAAATTTTGAAATTGGGCAAGGTATGTACTCCTCCACAAAAGAAATCTTTCATTGATTTATGCACAAGTTTTGCTATATATATTCGCATGGCAGTATAGTGATCTCAAAAATTCTGATCCAAGTTTGACTCAACATATTATTAAGTTAGAAGATGAAACTAAACTAGTGAGACAAAGACAAAGGCCAATCAATCAAAATCTTGAGCCTTTGATGAAATTTGAGCTTCATAAGCTCATATAATCAGCTATCATATTTCTAATCAAGCACTCAAGTTCAGTGGAAAACCTCATTCTAGTAAGAAAAAAGAATGGTGAGATTCATTTATGTGTTAATTTTCATGATTTAAATAGGGCTTCACTTAAATACCACTATCCATTTCCATCAATGGAACAAATTTTACAGCTTGTTACAGGTTTAGAGATGTTTTCCTTATTGGATGGATATAGTGGTTACAATTAGATTTTGGTCAAAGAAGAGAACCAATTCAAGACAGCCTTCACAACTAAATGGGGGACATTTTCATATATAAATATGCCATTAAATTTGTCTAAAGTTTGGGCAACCTTTTAGAGAGCCATGGATATGGCCTTCTAAGGCCTTCTCAATAGGTTTGTGCTTGTTTATTTGGATGATATAATAGTATTTTCAAAAGATGCAGAGGATCACATGGTTCATCTCAAGAAATTTTTTGAAAGGTGTACACAATTTGGGATATCTCTAAATCCCAAAAGGTGTGTATTTTTAGTTCATGAAGGTAAGCTTTTTGGACATGTTTTTTCAAAGCATGGTTTAAACATAGATTTTGAAAGGATTCAATCCATTCTTTCACTCTCCTTGCCTAAGAGAAAAAAGGCTTTGCAAAGTTTCTTTAGAAAAATTAATTTTATAAGGATATACATTTCAGATTTTGCTACTCTAACTAAACCACTTACATCCATGTTGAAGAAAAATCAAAACTTCAACTGGTCTAAGGAGGGAATAATAGGGTTTGAATATTTTAAGAAAGCCATAAAAAGTACTCCTACACTTTTAAATCCACATTTTATGAAAGATTTCATTTTGTATATGTATTCTAATATGGAAACCATTTTAAGCATTATTATGCAATAGAATCATGAAGATTTGGAGTAGCCAATAGCTTTCTATAGCCAAGGCTTGTAGGAGTATAAGACAAGGTATTCTTTTGTTGAAAAACATGTCCTTTTAGTTATAAGATCTCTGAATAAATTTAGGCACTTGTTGTCTAATAATAAAATATATCTAATGGTTGTTCATCTAAGCATCAAAGAATTTCTTTTGAACAAAGATATAAATGAGAAGAGGGCTGGTTGGATAACCAAGGTTATGGAATATGATGTAGAAATTAAAGTTACAAAGCTGGTTAGAGGCAAAGGACTTTGTGACCATCTGCCTTAGGACTTGAAAGAAACTATGAAGTTGTTTTAGTGTTACATGATGAAGAGATTGTTGTTATTCACACCTCACCTTCTAGCTAGTTTCATGATTTGGTAAGCTATCTACAAAATGGTTTTTACCCTTCTCACCTAAGTGCTTCAAAAAGAAGGTATTTCAGATTGAAATCAATTCCATTCTTGTTTATTGATGGTGTTCTTTTCAAAAAGGATATTAATGGAATGTTAATAAGGTGTGTGGAACCAATCCAAACTCAAAAAATACTTGAATAATTCCATGATGGACTTGGTGTAAGACACTTTTCTTCAATAACTATAACACTTAAATCATGAGGGGTGGTTACTATTGGCCTACTATATTTGGTGATTGCCATACATGGGTTAGGAGGTGCAAACAATGTGATATGTTTGTAGGAAAAGTTAAACTTGCAACCTTGTTCCTTTAGCCAATTGAAGTGGATCAACCTTTTATCTAGTGGGGATTGGACTTTATTTGTCTCATTAATCCTCCTTTGAGTTTTGGGCATAAGTGGATTCTAATTGCTATGGATTACTTCACACATTGGATGGAAGCAATTACATTAAAAAAAGCCAAAAAAACTAATGTTCTTGATTTTTATGAAGATTTGCTTACTAGGTTTGGAGTTCCTTGGACCATTATTTATAATAATGCAATGGATTTTGTGGGATATAGGATTAGCCAATGGGTTGTCCAACATGGAGTTTAAATCAACACTTCATTGAACTATTATCAAGAAGGAAATGACCTTCTTGAATCTACAAACAAGAACCTCTTAAGGATCATACGAAGGGCTATTAAATAAAATCAAAGGTCATGGCATCTCAAGTTGAAGTAAGCTCTATGGGTTGATAGGATCACCTACAATTAATCAATATCCAACTCTCCCTACAAGCTACTCTATGATAAGGAAGCAAGGTTACCTATTTCTCTCGAGTTTCTAGCTTTGGAACTAATGCATCAACTTGAGTTATTTGAGAATGAGCCTATGGAGATTAGGTATGTAGAGCTTTTGGAGTTGGAAGAGATAAGAAATCAAGACATGCTAGCCATGGGAAGTCATCAAGTATAGGTGAAAAGAACATTTGACAAAGGAGCTTCCTCATAAAGCTTCAATGAAGGAGATTTGTTCCTCAAGTGGGATGAGGATCAAGCCAAACTAGGAAGGCACACAAAGTTTGATTCCCTTTGGAGTGACCCATACATTATCTCCAACTAAAAATCCCATAACTCCTTCCAACATACCAAGATGGATGGCCAAGAGCATCCAATCCCAGTCAATGGGATACATCTAAAATATTGCTATTGAAGAGTAAAGATCTATGTAAATAGTTAGTTGTTTTTGGTTTCCTCCAAGTGCTATTCAAGCATAGTAGTTTGCTTCAGTTTTATTTGTTAAGTGCTTATTTTCAAATTTGCTTCTTAGTTAATTTTCCTACTTTCATGTGTTTCCCTTCTTATTTTGAAGGAGGAAGACTACTTCAGCCATGGTCAAGAGGATATTTTTAGTTTGAAATCAGGTTTATCATTGTTTTAGGAGTTTGAATAGCATGTACATGGTTTATGTTCTCAAGCATAGTAGGCATGTTGGGCCAGCTGAGTCGCCAAAAATGTTGACAATTCTTCAATAGGCCAAAATTGTCAACCTTACTATTTAAAAGATGGTCTTATGGTACTAGTTTTTCTTGTAAATTAGTTTTTTGGGGTTCTTAAATAGACACCTAAAACCATGTAAATTGTTAAAGGCACCTAAAACATTGTAAATCCCAAGGACCAAGCTACATCCATCATATAAAGCATGTAGTCTGTTTGAGGGAAAGACACCTATAGCACATTCAAAGGCCATATCCCTTATTCAAAATGTCATATACAGTCTTAAAGCTCCATCCCTATAGAAAAAATGACTTTATGAGGTGTATAGGAGCCAATGAAGAAATAATATCTATAACCATCCTCAAAATTAACCTACAGCCTTGTAGGTTCACTTTCAATGAAAACACAAGATTAAAGGCAACGTCATGCAGGTTTAGTTTCTCATATTTTTTCCTAGGTGGTTCAGGAAAAGGACATGAGTGGGTTTATGGTACAACCTTTGTTGGTGGAGTGGTTCCAATACTTAGCCCTAAGGCTCATAAATTGGCTTGATACATGTTGAAAGTTTTCGATTACAACCTTCACATAAAACATGGGATGATCTACTTGAGGATGTTATAGGTGACATGGGTTGTGATTGAAGATACATATGTTCTACTTGTTGAGACATACTGCATATCTATACTATTTGAAAAGGTAGAGGTTGTTTTTCATGCGATGTGCAAACATGGTTATTATTATAGGCTTACTACATAAAATACATTAATTAATGCCTTAGGTAAGGATAGAAATATGCACAAAGGAAAGGAAATTAAAGGAAGATATCCTTCAGATTTAGAGAATTTTAAAATAAAAACCCACACCCAACAAAGAAATAGGAACAAAATAAGGATGGTTACAAAAAACCCAGGTGCCTTACAAAAAGCCTAGGTCCCTTACAAAAAGTTTGGGTGACTTACAAAAAGCTTGGGTCCCCTACAAAAATCCTGTGTTCCCTAAAAAAATCTTGGGTTCCCTAGAAAAATCCTAGGTACCCTTCAATTCTTCCAAAAATCTAGTTCTAAAGGACACCAACCCTTATGGAGGGCACTTTGTCAGTAAACTGGAGCTTTCCAATTTTCTCAAAGGGCACTTAGTCAATGGTAAGACCCTTCAAAAGTTCTAAAAGAATTTGAGGATATATAAAAATCCCTTACGGAGGGCACTTGGGTGGTGGTAGGACCCTTCAAAAGTTTTGAAGGGCATACAGGAAGAAGAAAGAGAGATAATACCCATGGAAAAGACAAGTCTAAAACACTTCTTTCGGATAATTTATTTAAAAGAATTCTTTCAGAAGATTTGTTTGAGAAGACATAAAGCAAAGGAAATTAAATTTAAGGAAGCTATCCTTTAGACAAAAAGTCTAAAGGAATTCCTTCGTACTTTTTATCTGAAGGAATACTTTAGACAATTTTTAAGACAAAAGTCCATAGCCTCCAAAAAGTTTGTAGAAAATCCAAACGAAATGAGAGTAAACATAAAGCCCATGGGAATTTGAAAACTAGAAAGCCTGAGGCATATAAAATGAATTAATTTAGGGGAAAAAATAAGGAAATGAATTCCTTCAAACTTTTTGTCTGAAGGAATTCCTTCAAATAAAAAGTCTGAAGGAATAAGTAAAATTGATAAAAGCCATAAAAAATGAACAAGAATGATTCAAGGAAAAGCTCTAAAAGAAAGGAATAGATAGAATTCCTCTAGACTCTTTATCCAAAGGAAATGGATAGAAAGTAAAGCTTGAAACAATTACAAAGGACCAAACAAAATAAGGAAACAATTGCTTTGAACAATTTATCCAAAGGAAATGAAAGAGAGATAATTCCCACAGATAATTTGTCTACAAAAGAACTAAACAAAAAGATATAGAAAGAGAAAAGATGGAGAAAGAGAAAAGACAAAGAGTCCTTCAAACATTTTGTTTGAAGGATGAAAACCAAAATAAAGCCCAAATCCTGAATTAAAGTAGAACATAGGAAAATCTAGATAAAACACAAAGTGAATTGAGCATGACAAATAATATGAATAGAGATGCAAACATAAACAAGACTGAGCCAAATTTAAATAAGAAGAAAGAGAAATGTAGAAATAGATGCATGAGTAAATATTAAAGTAGAACTAAACATGGACATAAGCATGAATAGTGAATAAAATAAATGCATAATAAAGACAAAGGTAAGATAAAAAAGATCATGCATAGACTGATGTGAAGTGACTCTAATGAATTAAACATGTTTTAAAAAAATTAAGGATGCTTCAGTTTTGAAAATATATTCATCTTTCATGATGAACAAGGAAAGCATTAAACGTTTCAAATAGCAATGAATTCCATGCACGCACTCTTGCTTATCTCAAAAGCTCAAAACATTTTAGTGGTTTAGACGTAATTCTTAATTTGGCATTTGCATTCATTTCATGTAAAGGAAAGATGTTAAACAATCAAACATCTCAAGAGGAAGTCCATATTTGGAGGTGAACATAGAATTTTGCATGATAAGAGTTTGAATTTTAACAAACCCACCATCCATTTCCTCTAACACTAAGGAGCTTCATCTAAGACAAATAGACTTTTTGTAAAGGCTGAGTTGGATGGATTTAGCCTCTCTCCTAGTTTTCCAATGCCAACTCTTGGCTATTGTAATTTTCTATATAAGTTAGATTTTCAACCTCGAATTGTATCCCTCTCTTGGTAAGACTAGACTCTACCATTGGTGAGTTGTGTAACCTTTTCAATCAATAAAAGGACTATACTTTTATATTTCAAGTGCTAGCATAGTGTACATTCATTCAATAATTTGCATACATGGTATATTTCTCTCCCTTCCCAAATTTTGATTTGTACCTAGTTGCTAGCTCATCATATTATGTAGGTCATGTTCAATGTTTTATATGTCTTTTGTTGAAGCTATAAGTGGACTTTAGGTGGCTGTAAAGTGTCCTTTATCACACCTCTCTCCATCATTTTGCCTCATGTTTTGGTCATTAGATCAAACCTTCTCATGAAATATTTATGCACAGTGATCAATTGAAATCAAAGGTCTTATTTTTCCCTTATTTGATTTAATGTTCAAGGTTCCAAGTAGATTGGATCAAAATTTTGGTGTATTGCCGTCATTAGGTAGGATTTCTCTTTCAAGTTTCTTTCTCCCTTTTCCATGGTATATTTGTAGCACAGAGTAGAGATCCATTGATATATATTTAAGTAACTAGCCTTCTCTAGAGGTTCTCCTCCCCATTGAGGCAACCACCCTCATGAGAAGATCCCATTATTTTAACCGAAGAGAGGATTGGCCATTTTAGCACATCTTTGATTCAGGGTGCAATTCTAGGTTGACAATATTTTTTGGCATGTCTTCGATTCAGGGTTTAACTCAAGGTTGACAACATTAACCTATAGGTAAAAAATGAAAGGCATTGGCCAAAGGATTGTTATTGCTTAAGGGATGGCTTTTGTGATTTGAAATGTTTTTGGTAGTGTTGCATGAAGACTTGGATCATATAATAAACTTCATTAATTTATTTTAAAGCATCTAAAATGGATTTCATATGGTGAGTATCATGTTGGGCTTTGAACATGTGAAATAATTTATTTGAGACCTTGTCACCCACTTTGAGCCTATGAATTTAGGCAAAGATTTAATCCCATTCAACAGTGTAATTTCTTTATAAAAGATCAAATAAATGGGTTTATTCAAGTGTCTCCACCACATGGATCAACTTAAAGGAGGTGGTCAAGTAAGATCATCACCTTATCTTTTCCAACTAATGGCCATAAATTTAGATAAATCATGGAGTGCATATGAGTGCATTAGACCACAACTAGATTTGACCTAGTTACTTAGTTGGTTAAGGGACTAGGTCTAAACTCTAGGAATGTGGGTGATGATAGGCCCATGCTCCAAATGTGCAATTTTTAGGAAAAAAATATTTTTATAATTTTGGGCCACTTGAATTTCAAAGTGATGCAAAAATGGATGGATGAGTGATTGTAAAGGACATAATACAACATGTCCTCAGCCATAAATGAAAAAATGTTGTCAAAATAAAAGTATAGTTCTGTGGAAAATATTTCTTGATCCAGTCTCTTAATCACACAATCATATCCACCTAAGAGATTGGACCAAGTGTACCAAACATTAAATGTGGGACAATGCATCGTATTAGGGTCATAACCCCAATTTTTTGTGAATTAAAGTTAAAGCTTATAATATTTTGACTATCCAACACATCAATAGATGATTGATCTTGTCATTAGGCTACTCTACCATATTAAATTTACCAAATATTTCTCAATCAGTTGATGGGAATTTTGTAGCAATCCAATGCCATAAATCTTCCATTTCATGATTTTAATTTGAGGCATACACATTAATGATCCCAAAAGAGTGGTTATCAATATTAGAAAGCACCTAGATGACATGATGTATGTGTTAGAACCATAATCCATGTAATGCAGTCACCAATTTAGATAAATAAATGTAATTACAGCTTCAAAACCCATGTAATGATTTATTTTTATAACAAGGATATTAGGCCAAATAACTTTATTGATAGCACAAATAAGGAAATCCACCACCTTAACTTCTTGAAGGTAGAGAATGCCCATTTTTGTAAATTTATGTTGGAAATATCACACAATATATTTACAATTTAAGTTTCTTATACTTTGAATATTCCATGAAAATAAATTCATAGACTACATGTGTCAAGAGATATATCCTCAACATCCAAGATCTCAATAGATTCAATACTATTTTTGAAGAATTGAGCATTGTTGGAATGTAAAAAATCCATAATTTGAAATAACCACCTATCTAAATATTCCACCACATAATATTTGTCCTCCAGAACCTCTTGATGAGGAGGGATCTGAGAACATACTAGAGATCACCATCCTAAAGGACTGAGGGAATATTTAGCTACACATTGATGAGGATATATGTGTGAGGGGAAATACAATGAATCAAGATAACTATCTTATGAGATTAGGTGGGTAGAGACCTATGAATTGGAAAGGACATTAGTATCTATAGGAGTGATGAAAAACCCATGTTTAACTATTTTAAATTAAGTGTAAATAATTTAATTAGTGGGTTGAGTTATCTGAGTAGACTCCCTAGTAGGTTGAGTATTTGGTATTAGCTCTGATGATGTAAACCTTGAAAAGGGTTTGGCATTGCTAATAGGATTCAAGGTAATAACATCTCTATTGGGGTTATTTATATGCCCACCTATATTTTTTTACCCTTATTCATAAGTGTTACTATAATTATCAGTATTAGGAATGGGTGTTGGGTTTTTCAAGGTAAATACAATGGACAATCCTTTATTTTGTGATATATGGCTTGAGAACAAAAAAGTGTGGGAAAGTTGATATAGAGGACACATTGGGAATAACAAGAATTAATAAGTTAGATATCAACAAATTCCTTAAGTTATTTTGATAAATCATCTTCAATGCCAACTTTTCTTTTGGGAATGGGCCAAATGGAACAAAGTAAGTTCATGGAAAACTACACACCCAATGGAGGATGTGATTTAGTTGGTTAAATCATATTAAGGTAGTAGTAGATTGAAAAAATAAACCTAAATAGAGACTTTAAGATTAGTATGCTTAGAAAAAAAAAAATCCCTTATCTAAGGTGAAAGAACCAAAAAGGAGTTATGAAAATACCATGTGGAATATTTATTCATAATCACTCGTACATGGGTAGGATCAGTACAATGCAATAAAAATTAATATTTGGTCATATTTTGGACACTTTAAAGCTTGATTTCATGAGTAGGTATTCTCATGAAATGGAAAATAAATACTATGACATTTTTAATCCATAGACTTTAGTTGTGCTCAATTTTAAATTTATTTATTAAACCATGATGAAATTAAACCCACACTAGAGCTATTAGGATTATATTTCAAACAAAAAAGGGAAAAGAAACCTTTGAGAAGAATTTGTGGGAAATGTGTCTAGAGGTGTAAGTTAGTGGATGAAAAAACTTGCTCTGGTGATAGGATCATTTCACCTAGAATAATGCTGACTTCAAATATTAGTGCAAAGGCATCAAAAAGGGAAGAGGTTGTTTTCATGGTTCATGTGTTTGGTGTTTCTAGAAACACTATTACTAGATATGAAAAGAGAAGAAAGGTATTGGACGATAATATTGTATAAGGGAATTGGGAACTAATGTGCATGGCTCCTTATTGTGAAAATATTGAATATGGTGTTCAGAGGTTAGTTATTGAGTACTTGATACATAAAATTCATTTTTTCTAAAATGTCTAGGATTCTAAAACATAAGACTAGTCCTAATACTTAATGAATAACATACAAAACAATAGATTGATATAACTTAACATGAGGTGTATGTCATGTTTTATGAAGAACATCCACCTACTAAGATTGGGCAACAAATGTTTGATATTTTGAAGCCTTAGTATGTGAGGTTGAATAAAGTTAAAAGTTATTTCCATCATGTTAAGTTTAATATTTAATTTGACATCAATTATCAAAGATTCAAACTTTAAATTATAGCTTGACAATTTATAATATTAGATGTCACCATTTTCAAATTTATATTTAGAGTAAATGATATTTTTTCAATCCTTAAAAAAGTTAAGAGAAGTAAATGATGATTCAGAGATAACCTCCTAGATGTGTGAGTGAGTTCCTAGCCTCCATTCTATGCAAAAAAATTAATTACCATGTTGATATTCTCATGTCATGCATTAATATATTTGTGACACATGTGGAGACTTGTAAAAAATCATGAAAGAGTTATAGACATTGAAATAATTCATTTGGTGAATTGGATGTTATGTTAATTCATTTTAATGTTAACATACTTGAAAAGCTTTGCTTCTAATTTAAACAACATATAGACATTTTAAACTAACATATATGTATAATTATATATGTAGGTTCAAATATGTAGAGCGTGGGAATAAATTAAGGTGAAAAACTATTAGGTTGGGCTTGGTCGGGCATGAATTCCATGCTTCCACACTCATCGCTAATTTTTGTAGCTTAATGATTCCTTATCTAAAAAATTGTCACTATGCAAAGTGGCAAGAAAGTTAATTTAAGATATTAAAATACAATTTACCCCATGGATTGATCTTGTTAGTGGTTGAATTTATTGAAAATATCTCATTTTCTCATCAAAAGGAGATTATGACCCAATACTATCATAGTGAACAAGTGACTATTGTAGATCATGAATCTAAAAAGGGTTAGTTCATTATTAGTGAACAAAACCAAATAGTTTCATCAACAAGACACTTTAATCCTAATCCTTAAGATTGAGCAAGATTAAATAAAAAAGGAATCAATTAAAAAGCAAATAAACATTGTTATATCTTTCTTGAAGACTTCTTTGCTTGTCGATCTGAAAAGAAGCTCGTGGTTGACCTATAGACTAGGTATATTTGGCAATCCAAACTCTACATGTGGGAAAAAATTTCCCTTATTGACTTGGTGTTTTTATTATCAATGTTGAATAATTTTTTAGTGATGACGTTATGATTGGGTAGAGTTTCATTGCCTCAGTTTGTCATTGTGAAAGAGTGTGAAATCCCATTCATTTATAGAGTTTTGGTTTGAATAAGAACCATTTATATAATATCAATATCAATGGTGGAGAGGGAATCCTCAAACTCATGATTTCACACATGGAGTGTGTAAGAAACTCTATTTAATACCTTTTTGGATTGTGTAAGGAATTTTGGAAGAAAAGTGTAATAATTGGTCCTCTTAGAGTGTGTCCTAGGCTATGTAAGAGAGAAATGTGTAAGAGTCTTTGTAGGAGGTATAAGAGAGTGTGTAGGTGATCATGTCATAAGTCATATTTATATTAATCTTCTCCATTCCATTGAATTTCCTATATGATGTGACCAATGTGAGGTAATAATTTGTTTTTGCTTTGAGGAAAATAGATAATTCCAAATCCATGGATTTTTATATTAGAAGAATACATAGGCTAATTAATCAAGGCGATTAATTGGAAATTAGAACAATGTGACATTTTTAATGTTTAATTACCAATTAAATATTCATTTGATAATCCTATGAAGGCATTTACAAAGTGTTGAATTGATTCATGATGCATTTGACAAGATCAATATTGTGATACGATCCATTACCCCAATTAGGGATGTGTCACTTGATTTTAGAATTCAATGGAATTATGTAGGTAAAATAGATTAATTTATTATTTCTAGTTAATTTTTCATGTAATTAAAAAAATTGGTTTAGTTATAATTTATACTTGGAAGTGATTAAAATTGAACAACTACATTTTCCCCATATTTAAGAAGGTGTTACTAGAAACAAGGCATATTAAGGTATTTTCAAAGAATGAAAAAGTTATTTTATGAGAAATTTCATAATGATTGAAGCATAAGGTATTCATGCTTCAATAATATTAGGAGATAATGAACCCCTATTGATTCCACCTTGAGGGAATGGTCAGAGAATAATTTAAAATGGATAGACCTCAAAATGAAGAAAACACATTATACAATGGAGAAGAGGTTGAAAATGAAGAATATGGAAGAAAATGGGACAAAAAACAACCAAAAAAGATAGAAATGGGTTCTGAGGAAGAATAAAAGGGAAAGGGAAAAAGGGGTAAAATTTAAAATTTCAAGCTTTATATTCACCCCTTTGGGGTAAAAACTATTCATTGTTACTCTTACCTTTGAAATGAAAGTGCTCTAGTTTTATGTGAGAGATTGTTGTGAAGAATAGCTTCCCATGCATGACGTATACACCTCAATGACTGGGTTCAAAAGTACACATGGGAAACATAGGATGTAAAATGGGTAAGTAGGTTACTCCTCAATAAGTTTTAGAATTTAATAGCATTTATGACTAAATTTAAGTATATCTTTGGCAAATCCACCAATTCATAAATTAATGAAATCGGTGGTTCTAATGTTGAAAATAATGAAAATGCCATTGAAATCAATGAAAAAACTATGAAATTAGTGAAAACATTATGAAAATAGTAATTTCATATAGAAATAATGAAAATGCTAGAAAAGGTGGGAAACATGTAACTAGAAAAAATACTTGGAGAGCAAAATTGTTGAAAGAAAAGGTGAAAACATTGGAAAGGCAAAACTACAAAAGGAAACATAGAAAATGTTGAAAATTCAAATTGTCAAAGAAATAATGAAAACAATAAAAATGGTAAATTGGTTCAAGAGAGAGGTTAGGCCTATTTAGAAAACAAGTGTTCAAATGGGCTAGGCAAAGAGTAGATTAGAATGATTTTTCACCATGCACAAGTAAATTAGATGTGAACTACAAAGTAGTTAGCTAGTTTTGAGTGTTGATAGATTGAGTAATTTGTGCTAATATATCTATGTTTTTAAGAGAGGATCATTATTTTGATTACAAATGAGTAGAATTCTCATTACTTGAAATCAAGGTAGATTTAGATCTAGTAGGTGTGTGTTTTCCTAGAGACCTTTGGTTTAGTGCATGTTACCCAAATATTATAAATTATAGTGGATAGGGTATATCTTAGTTCCCAAATGTGATATGGCATTCATAGATGTACACATTGTCATATACCAATCAAAAAAGCCATGATTACATTAGAGGATGTGTCATAGATTTTGAGGCTATTAATTAGAGGATGAGCATTATAATAGATAGGCCCTATAGGGTGATATGGTTTATTAGATGACTTGGTCATTGGTTTTGATACTCTCATGGAGAGTGGGATAGTATATATTGATTTGATAGATACATACATGAATATTAGGATAGATGACCTACCACTAGTGGAGCCTTTTCCACCAATAGATATTGATAGGGAGGTAGTGGCACTCATGGTCACTATCAGTGACATCTTATTGCTTGACAAGAGTGGTTGATCCTTTTGCATGGGCCTAGGTGGGGAAGTTATAAATATGCAAGATGATACCACTATATTTACTTGAGGGATGACTGTATTGGCCCTACTATATTGATATTTACACATGGTAGTAGACTGAGGTAGTTAGATCATTGGCATGTCTACATTACTTTAGGTTTAGGATTAGGAAAACATTAATATAGAGTGGCTAGTGAGTCAGAGATGAGTATATGGCCCAAAGGATCATATGCCATATACATGGATCCAAACAAGAACTAGCCATAAGGGGTAAAAAGGGAACATTTAATTATATTACATGGTGACAGATGACATGGGAGATAAAGACTTTGTCTAGCATGCATATCTACCATTACAAATTTAGTAGTTGAGAAATGGTTGGTACAATACATATATGACCACTAAATGTTTCATTGTTGGTAGAAAAACACATATTATTAAGGAGTGTAGACCAGATCAGGTGAAATGCTAGTTTGGCATGTAGAAATATGTGTCAGATAGCCTGTAATATATTTCTCATTTTACTAGAAAGATTAGTAGATGGGGTCATCTTATAGATAGGCATATAACTAGATCAAGCTATGGATGAATACCATATATTTCTTAGGCATATAAAGGGGGTCTAGAAGATAAAAGAGTGATAAAAATATTATACAACATGGTGGTTCTAGTTTAGTCTTGAGAGATTGACATTTCCCTAGGGTATTGCTAGATAGTTGATACTAGTGCCAACAATTCAAATAGCAAGACAAGGAAAAAATTAGGGCCACAACTAGGCAACAATAGATGTAGAATCAAAAGGTGAGGCTAGGGATACAAATATTGAGGGTAGGGACATAGGGATTAAGGGTGGGGATACATAAGATAGTAGCCCAAAACTAAAAATAAAATTTGAGATTAAAGGAACATGATATAAAGGGTCTTGTGAGATACAAATGAGGATGAGTGAACCATGTGAGGTATGTCCTTTAGGTATAGCTAGAGTAAGTATAGATGCAAACATTATTGAGGAGGAGATTAATGATAAGGTACTTGACATTGATGGTTTATAGGTGAGGGTCACCCAACAATAGTAGCAAATGGAAGACAAAGATAAATGAATTTTAGCCCTCCAACTAGAGATTGCCTCACTAAAGGTAGAGGTGGCATAGATGATAATTATTTAGATAGAGATAGATAGGGATAGATAGATGTACATAAGATTCATAGGGAGTGAGATATAGCACACAAGGTGCTTAAATGTTTAGGTCTCTCCCATATTTCCTTTGAGATCCTTAGATGTAAGGATGAGGTAGCATATTATCACAGCTTTTATGAGGGGGTTGTACCACCATATGGTAGGGTACTCACTTTTGAGGCCCATGAGGCATAGATATCATATTCAAAATCCATGAGGTTGAGGACACATCATACTTATACATCAGGGTGGTTAGTGTATCAACCACCACCTCCTCCACTACCAAGGCCCATAGGGCCACTATAATATTCAAGTCATGAGGACACATAGAGTCAGAGTTGGTTGATGATAGCTCATTGTGTTTTTTATTATGAATTATATTTATATTTTTAATGTATGATACCTTCAGTCTTGAGATATATAACATTCATTTTTTGTGCCACTAATGTATACAAACCCTTATATAAAGAGATGATGTTATTTTTTGATTCAATTGTTGTGCATTGTCACATGATGATAGAAAATCTGATTCGATGCTTATGGATATTTTTTTGCTCATGTTGATAATTTTGATGTATCATATTTGTTTACCATGATTATATTATTTTGAAATTGAGATGCCCTATGCATCAAATAATTACATACATAGTTTGTGTGGACCTCATGATGATGTAGTTATCCTAAAAATGGGAGTGATAATGAAGAAATAACAATGTTGATTAGAAATGATTATGATTGGATAAGAGGTTAGCACTTGATAGATTATTGTAAATTATGCCCTCTAGAATAGGACCAAGTTATACTTGTGAACATGATGAAAAATTAAACTAAAATTTTATGGCTTTATTTGTATTTGGGAGATTTGAAGCCCTTTTCTAAATTTTTGGGTATTTAAATCTTTTGTAATTATTTAGTTTTTAGGTTTTTTTCCATCTCAACTCAATTGAGGATTAAGAGTTGTGGTATGCTTTAACTAACAAAATGAAAATAGCATGGCTTAGGTTTCTCATAAAAAATGAGAGTATGGATTAGGTTGATCATAAAATGGTGAGATAATTGCTTATGTTACTTGAAAAATGATGAGATCATGGCTTAGGTTCCAAAAAAATGGCAAGAGTGTGGCTTAGGATGCTTGTAAAATGGAAAGAGGTGGCTTAGGTTACTTTTAAAAAGGAAAGAGTTTATCTTAGGTTGCTTGTGAAATTTTGAGAGTGTGGAAGAAGGGTTGGCTGAGATGACCTCAAAAATTGAGCACTAGTTACAAAATCCAAATGGACTTCAAGCCATTGTAGTTTTATCTACAACAGAAGATACTATGAATCAATAATGAATTGAAAAATAAGAATGGAATAGAATGTAATTAATGGTATAAAATTTGGAAAGATATGAAATATTAAATTTCAATTATCACTATGTAACAAAACTAGGGATAAGTGTGATAAGATACCTCCCTCAAGCATGTGTTGATTATGACCAAATCAATGTTGTCTACAAAAAATTTCTCTGAAATCTAGCATTTGAATAAATCTATTGTAGTTGTGAACAAAAATAAAGATTAGGATGTAATGGAATGGGGGATTGATATTATTATGGATTGAAAAATTAGAAATAAATGAAGGGAAGGTATTAGGTTGTACCCCCTAGCAAGGATCTTATAGATAATGTTCAATAAAATGAAACATAAAATCACTTTAGATACATAATATTCATGGGTTCATCTATCTCTTGCCCATTTGGTTAGCCAATATATATGATCCAAACCATATTTAGCTATGATAATGAATGATCCTAGCCAATTAGGCTTAAATTTTCCCTTCTTTTCACATATGGATTTATTAAATTTTTTATCCTATTTTAACACAAGAACACTTAGCTCAAACTCTCTAGGTTTTATGCACTTATTATAATTATGACGTAACCTATTTTTATATGCTTAAATGTTATTCAAAGTGGTTAACCATTTTTCATCATTTTTTTCTATCTCTTGTAGAGAGAATCTATATTCCTATTGATCAATCATATCCTGCAATAAAATGTGCAAGGAAGGCAACTCTATCTTGATAGGGAGAATAAGTTAAGTTACATAAACTAGGGAATATGGTGTGGGCCTTATTGGGGTTTGAATATTGGTATAATAGGCCCAGAGGGTGGGAAACAATTAAAAATTCCAATCACAACCAATGACATTAATAGTGTTTTAAATAATTTGAACAATTGTTTTTTTTTATGCTTTAACTTGATTGTTACTTTAAGGAAAATAGGGAGTGGAAAACCATTATTTGATATGGTACTTTACATGAAGAGATTTGATGTCCTTATTTTTAATGGACCCACCATTATAAAAAATGATGTTAGAAAGAAATATAAAATGATAAATAAGGTGGTTTAAAATCAATTTGGAAATTTTCTTACCAATTACATAAGGGAGGTGAATAGCTTCAACCCACTTAGTAAAATAATCAGTTATAGTGAACATGTGTTTATGGCCATATGCATAAGTAGGATTTATTTTTCATATGGTATCGATTCCCCATGTGTTAAACATCCAAGGAATAATTATCAACTAAAGTGTTTAGGTTGGAGCATGAATGAGATTGGTATGTTTATGATAGAACACACACTTATTAACATAGGTACAAGAATCTACTTTTATAGTGGGCCACTAATACCTTGTATGTAGGAGTTTCTTGGAGAGGACCATTCCATTGGTGTAAGCCTCAAAAAACCATTTTTATACTTCTTTAAGAGCTAAAATAGACTCTACCAAAGTTAATCAATGAAGTTAGTTCCATCATATCCTCTCTAATAGAGTGTAGCACCAAGTAAGGTATAATGACATGTATTATGAATAAAGGCTTTTTGTTTATTATGGGAAATATTGGTAGGGAGAATGTGGTCATAAAGGTAGTCATATATATCATAGTACCATCATGAGCTAGGAACAATAATATATCATACCATTTTAGATGTTGAATATTCATGATCTAGTTTTAAAAGATATGTTTAATAAGGAACTGGTAATCTAGAACACGGTCTATAATTTCTATTAAAGAGCCAATAATTACCATTGCATATGTAGTCATGTTACTAACCCTTAATATTTGTTTGAATTGTATATGTTCAAAGCTCTATTTGAGAATGTCTACAATGCTATTTTAGGGTATAAGTTTTTCATCTTTGGTCTTGTATTGTTTTGTCACCTAATTAAAAATTAACTAGGAATCCACATGAACATGTAATTATTGAATATTTTATTTTACTATCGGTGAATCCATACAATGAATTCCTCATATTATACTATATTATTGGTACAAGTGAAACTAATATGGAAGGATTTGGTAATAATATCCCCCTGTAGTGTGATGAACAAAATATTAGCTCCAAATCCATGAGATGTGTAGGGATTGTCAAATTAATGTGTCTAATTCTATGACTCAAAAGATATTTTATCCATAGTTAAGATTGATTCATTGAGGAAACTAAAAGTGAGTGGCTTGGTATCTAATAAGGGTGATTCAACAACTTTATATGGAAGTACTTTCCCCCTAATTACTTTCTAATTTACATATTCAATCTCAAACTCACTCAAGAGCATGACCCATTTAGCCATAAAATATATATTTGAGTTGGTCCACTTTGGAAATAATAATAGTTTTGATATTAAGCATGTAACATTGTATGTTTTAAGATACAAAAACCATTGATAATTAGGATTTCTCAATTATCATATAATTATGTTCATAAGAGACCAATGTTTTGCTTAAATAATACATTGATCTTTCTTTCCCTTGATTATAATGCTAGGAAAGAAGTGCTCCTAAGGCATGTTTTGTTGCTAAATGTATAGAATAAATTTCTTTATAGGTGTTGATGGGGATAAGATAGGTGGATTAGATAAATGATGTTTTAAATACTCAAAAGCTTTTTGACAATAAACATTCCATGAAAAGGTGGTTCCCTTATTCAAAACGAGATTAAATGGATATCATTTGTCTACCAATTGTGAAATGAAGTGTAAACAGGATTTAATTTTGCCCTAAAAGCTGTAGAACTAATTTATATTGGAAGAAGACGCATTTAGAAAATGACTTTAACCTTTATTGGATCAACTTAAATGCCCCTCTGAGAGACAATAAAGCTTAATAATTTTCCTAAGATGACGTAAAATACATACTTCTTAGGATTAAGATGCACCTTATCTTTAAAAATCCTTTCAAATATTATTCATAACATAACTAGATGGCATTCCTTGGTCTTATATTTACCCAAACTATCATCAACATATTCCTCTACAATATCATGCATCATGTCATGGAAGATGCAATTCATTTCACATTGGTATGTAACATTGACATTATTGAGGCCAATGACATCACTTGGTAATAAAATGTTTCCCATGTAGAAGTGAATGTTGTTTTTTCTTAGTATTTAGGTGCCATTTTTATTTGATTATACCATAAGAATCCATCCATAAGATATAACATCTCTTACCCTACTATGCAATATATGATCATATCAATTTTTGGTAAAGATAAATCATCCTTTGGGCATGCTTTATTGATATGTATGAAATATGTACATAAGTGCATTCCTTGCATATTTTTGATAATTGGGACCATATTTGATATCCATTTAGAATACTCTATGGTAAAAATACAACCTACCTCCAATAGTTTTTCTAATTCTTTTTTGACTAGTATGGCAATGTGAGGATGCATTTTTATAAGTTTTTATTTGATTAGATTTACATTTGGGTGTACAACAAGGTGATGTATGACCAAAGAAGGATCTAATCCATTCATATTTTTAAAATGACTAGGAAAAAACATTAATAAAATATTGAAGGAGGGTAGTAATAATCTCTTTTTCCTTAGTGAGGGACACTTTAGGTTTGATCTATATGTGACCGATTGGTGTTTCAATGTTTACTTCCACAGTATCCTCTACAAAAAATGTGGAGCCATATTTTATAATAGGTGGAAATGAGGTGAATTGGTCTTACATATAATTTAGTGGATCAATTGGATCATCAATCTCCCCCATCTATGAATAATATGAATCACCAAAGGCTAGTAAATGCCACTCAACAAAGGCATGCAAAAAAATGTGGACTAATTGTTTGAATACTTTATGATATTCTAAAATAATTTATGATTGGCATGAGTTTTGAGGACTAAAGAAACCCTGGGTTTTATTCAAATAGGATAAACTTGTCCATCCAATGGATCTTGAAATAGGTTTTCACAATGAAACTCATATTTTTCATTACTTTTTCCCTGGTCTAAATACATCTCAAATAGGTTTTCACTTTGGGACCTCAATGTTTCATTTTAATTTTTTATTTTTATTTTTGACCAAGTAAGTTCACCTCTCTTAGAAATAGTTTGGAAGGTATAATTTAGTAACGAATCCTTAAAAATGATCACCAATTGGAAAACCATCTCTGAGGCCTAATAATTTAGAGATTGCCTCTTCATTATGGAAATCATCCAATGGCATATGTGAATCTTATTCATCCTAGTCAATCAACTGAGGGTGATGGATGAAAAGAGAGGAAATAGAGGGAAAAAATTAATGTTATAAATGGTATTAGGATAAATTAGGTTATTATTGGATAACTCATCATAGATTCTATAATAGGACTCTATGTTGTTTCCAACATCTTCATCATTACACAATAAATCAATATCACTCTTAATATAATAGGGATTACCCCTAGGTATTTTGTATCCAATACATCAAGTTACTTTTTATTTTAAAATAGATTCTATCGTAATAGGACCTTATTTATTTTACCCTACTCTTTTAACTTCATAATCTTGGTTTACCATTAACCTATTTTGGATAGGATACTTTTTTCTTTGTTAGTAATTGGCAAAGTCATCCTCTTATATCCATGATTCATCATAACCTTTTAGTTGTTATTTGTAGAGTGAATTAGTTTTGATAAAATAAGTGGGTCCCATTCAGTGAGAATAATATTTCCTGTGTCATTCCATTCTAACATTATTCACTTTTGGTTTGCCATATGAGTTTGGAATTTTTGGCAATTATGATATATGAAAAGCATTACCAATTTAGTATTCATGAAGGCCTTGGTATTGAATAGTAAAATGAGAGGATATTTGAGGAGGTGGTGTAGCTGAAGTAGATGCAAGAGTACTTGGATCTATGTAATTTGACACAAGAGGTTGAATAATTACCTATTGTCCCTTTTAGGGACATGTTCTATGCCAAGTTGATAATTTTAGATTTTGTACTCTAATTCAAGATTTTTATAAAACTAATATGGTTGTAAATCTATAGGTATGGTTAACTCTAATCCCAAATTTTGGAATTTGATATAAAGATGAAAAGTGGAAAGTATTATCTAAGGTCACCCATTAAGTAAATTGTATGAAAAATCTATATTTAGGATATGGCATAAAGTATCATGGGTTAAAGGCTTGATGATAACATACAAGCAAATGGTACCATATGATTCTCCCTCATCATTATCATAGGCTTTGATGGTAATAGTATCTATTTATAGATCTAATATTATGTAGCCCAAATGTTTGACCATCTTTAAAGTTACAATATTCAAACGTGAACCATTATCTATGAGGACATACTTGATCTTATGTCTAGAAATAACTACTTATATATAAATTGGGTTATTATGAAGAGGACCAATGGTGACACATCACTTTGGTGAAAGGAAAGTTTCTAGCCTAAGGCCAAATGCATCACACGTGTTTGTAAACTTTTAGGAGCAATGTGACTTAGGACCTTGGATTAGCTTAAATTCTCATTAAATATGTTTTTGTGGATGTTTGATGTATGAAAAAGATATACGATATAAATTTGTGCCAATTTATTTTGTAATTATTCCATAATATAATGTGGCTTGTCTTTAGAATAATCTATTAGTTTAGAATTTTGGGTATAGGACCTTGAATGGGTTTATTAGAGGAAGAAAGTATGGGACCTTGGATTGTAATCTTGGAATTATAAGTTGTTATTACATAACCTCTAGTTGGTGAGGGGTTACTATAATTAAAAAATGGGGAATGAGGACTAGGAATGGTAACTCTTTGTCATTGGTTATCATTAATGTTATTTCAATTCAAAGGAGGATTAAAGACATATGGAGGTGGAGGTCCTAAACTGGAAGGTGATGAACATTAAGTGTTGTTGGTTATTAGCTTATGATTAATCTTAATAGTGGTGATATGACCACTAGTAATATGACCTATGACATTGTCATAATCATAAATGACATGATTGGAATAAGTATCCTAATCTTGATTTTAATTTTTGTGTTATTATTATTGATTTTTTCCTTGATTCTTATTATTTAAAGGCATGTTCTAGTTCTAATTATTGGTATGGTACCAATTATAATGATTATGAGCATAGAAATCCAATAAGGGGAGATTAGTATCATGTTAATAGATGAAAACAAATCCAAAAACACACTAATGAACTAACACCTTAAGCCTATATATTATGGGGGATCTTGGTGAATAAACCTAATGAAGACACAACTAAAACATGAAGAAATAACAAAATTTCTTCACCTTCCTTGATTTATCCAAAGGATTTATTTGCTAGCTTGTTCGGCTTGTACTTTAAAGGTATTCATCAACAGAGATTTGGCTATACTCCACCTCCTCTTGGTATCATTAGATTTGTGGCTTTGGCTTGTAAATCTTGACTCAATAATTTTACATAATAACACTTTATCAATAAAACTTTGAAATCATTTGTGCATTATAACTTTGGCTTGAGAGATCTTTTGAAATAATTTGGGCATAATAAATTTACACCCAGATATCTTAAAATTATGAGTGTGGGGCCTTCTATTTATAAATTTTTAAAATAGGCTTGGATCAACCATGACAATCCATCTAAAGATGAAGATGTGTGGCCATGGATTAATCTAATTATGAAAATAAAATCCATAAATACCTTCATCATGATATAGGAATAAGAGACATGAATGAGGCATGGGAGGGATTAATCAGATATTTGTTGCATTTATTGCCTATGAAACCACCTAAAAAATGATGTCACATGATTATGCAAATATTAGAAACCAATTTTCAATAAATAAATATTCAATAAGCTTCATGGAATTCTTACATAGGCTCATAATTTGGTTTAATTTGCCTAAGTAAGACTAAAACATTTTTAGTACAATCCTTTGGAAATTGGTGTATAAATTAATCAAGTTGTTTCAAATGTCATATTATTCGATTAAATTTTGATTAGAGTGGAATTAGAAGATGATGTTAGTTGTGTAAAAACCAATATACCATTTAGGATGTTGTCAACATAAAATAACACATACACGTGTCATGTGCAAGAAAATTAGTAGAAAAGAGCAATCCAAAGCACCCAGGTGTGAAATCATCATTTTGACTCGAAATGAATTGATCAAAGTTAGGTATCAAATATAATACATTGCCTTATTTAGTGATTCTCTAGCCAAAATTGGCACTTGTATATGACAAAATTGAACCATTTAATGCAATTTAGTATCTTTAGGCCAAATTATGATATTTGATAGAAATTAGTTCGAAGCTTAGTTAGAGGTCATTGGTGGCCAATCTTAGGTGTTTATAGTTTTCCCCTATTTGGGAAGGTATTGCAAGATATAGGCATAGTAATGTATTCTCAAATAATGATAAAAGGCTTGTATGCCAAAAAGAAGATGATCATTGAAGAAAAAGCTCCAAAGAATGTTTGTGAAACTTATTTTTTGACGGAATTTTATTTTTTATTCCCCCTCAAGGGAGTGGACATCACATTTTTTTATGGATGGTCCCTCCAAAAGAAGAATAAAGTTGTAATTAACACATGGGTGAGATTAATCCAAATGAAAAAATACTTGCATGTATTGATTTAAAAATTACTGATTTACCCAAAGGTAGTTATAATTAAGAATAAAATTCAAAATAATGATTTAACCATAGGTGGTTATAATCATTAAGAGGACATGGATTGGATAAAGATGATGTTTGATATGGTTGTTCCATAGTTAGGGTAGATTAGCAATCATAACTCAAGGATATAACTTGTTTTATAGATTAAATATGAGTGGGATCAAACATAGATACAATTGTCTAATGAGTAAAGAAGCCATAAATAATCAGGCATATGAGGATGCAAAGTGATGAAAGAGATGGATAAAATAATTCAATTGATCAATAAAAAATATTTAGTTGTACCTATCAAGGAGGAGATGTTCGTCTTTATTATAAATAATATCACTAGAATGGTTAATGGGTTAATTTGATCAGATGGGTGGATGGATTTACCAATATACCAAGGATAAAATTATATAGTTTCATTGCTTGTAGACCTTCTTGAAGCTTATTTTTGATGTAGAATATGATGGTAGGCTTTGTGATAGAACACCATGAGGACTTGGCCAAAATATGCATAACAATTGACTATCAGGATCCAATACTGAAGGGAAAATAATGCACCAATTATAAAAATGATGATGACAAGGTTAATGTATGAATATGGATGGATTCAAGTATAAATACATAAGGAATCACCTAATGAACACACATAAGCTAACTCAAGGCAACAATGTTTAAATAAAACAAATAAGCAAACAAACAAACAAACAAACAAACAAATAAAAAATAAACAAAAAAATAGAAAGCTTGAAAATAAATGCAATAGAAAGCATCATAATGAAGGATTTTCCCCAATAGGGTAGTTCAAAGATGACTAACTAGGATTAGACATGACAAATGTTTTTGGATTTTTGAAACTTTATGAATTTTTTTGGAAATTTTGGAGTATATCAACTCAATTGAGAATGAAGAGATACTAAATGATCAAAGATTGTAAAACAACAAGAGCATGACTTAGGTTGATTTAAAAACAATGAGATCATGATGGTAAAAGGGGATTGAGCTGACCTCAACATAAGTTGAGCATGACCCACATAGTCCTAAAATAGTCTTCCTTCATAGTAGTTCCACCTTTCAACAAAGAAATTTGACTAGTGTGACAACTAATTCAAAAAAAATAGGCACAATTGGCAAAATGGCATGGTATGATGTAGGAATGGCAAGTTGGTATGTCAAGGCATAATAAATAATTATTTCCTATAGTTTTCCAATAAGAGATTATAACTAGGAAATAATGACATAGATCAATGTCACTAATCTAGCTATAGGTGGTTATAATTAGTAGCAAGACCGGTGAAACACTATTTTCCCACGTAGGTGGATATAATCAAGCTCACATAAACAAATATGATGATATAATGGAACAATAAATGAAGGATGTAATTACCAAAAATGTTATCTTACTACTCTGAAATACTACCTCTATCTAGAATATTTAAATAACTTCTAAAATTGATCTAATTTTGGTGTTGTAAATGTGAAACTAATAGATGAACCAAGGTCAAACAAGCTATGATAGGACAGATCAAAACATGCTTTGGTAGAATGAAATGGTAGAATGGTTGATAGGATAGTGATAGTGTTGGACTAATCGCCAGCGTCCCCCTCAGGGATTCGTGACATGGACTAACAGCCTCCCGTGGGTACTTATCTGGGGTTTGTATCGGGCGTTAACAGGTCGACCTTTTGGCGCAACGGCAAGCATTCCTACAATTGGTATCAGAGCGGTGGTCACGGGTTCGAATCCCCTCAGGTGACACTGAGGGGGGGATTGTTGGACTAATCGCCAACGTCCCCCTCAGGGATTCGTGACATGGACTAACAGCCTCTCGTGGGTACTTATCTGGGGTTTGTATCGGGCGTTAACAGGTCGACCTTTTGGCGCAACGGTAAGCATTCCTACAGATAGGTTGGTAGATTGATAAGATGATAATAACAATGTTGAGAGGGTTACCCCCAAGTGGTAAGGTGACTAAAGGGGATACATGGAAATGGAAAAGGATGGTAAAAAAAAATGGTATGGTATATGTTTGTGTTTGGTTGATGATTGGTTTTTGGGTTGGACGTGTTTATTCTAGGTGTCATTTTGGATTCTATTATTCCTATTGATGTGGAGATGCACATTCTAATCAAAAAATGATATAAAATAAAATATTCAATCATGTTATTTATTATCCCACACCTCATCTGGTTTATTTATCTATCAAGAACATGTTATAGGTTTGGATGCTAAGAATGTTATTGTGACCTTCATTGGTTGTTGATTCAATTTCCTCCAATAATTGAGACAAGGTATCTTTATAGTCTCTACAAAAAAATTACAACCATGGATGGTAAATAAGGATAAATTTTGGATGGTAGGTTAGATTTGGTGATGTAATGGTGGATGATAATGGATTGTGTAATGGTAGGGCAACAAATGAAGATCAAGATTTTTAGGCACACACAATGTTAATGATTCTAAACTTGACATAACTTTGGATGTGGTGGGGCCAAATAATTTTGAATATTTTCTTAATAAGACCACTAGTTTCTTCTATTGTTTAGGCATAAGAGTAGATACCATTTGATTAGGTTTTAGATAGGAAGCTATTTTGATTTGATCTTTGATTTTGTCTTCATCGAGTAATGAAGAAATTTTGTGCTCAGATATTGGTGCCTCAATGAGGTTTCTACCAATGAATTTGTCTTTATTATCCCATAGAACCCTTGAGAATTTTTCACTAAGGAATGTTGACTTTTGACTTTGATTATCTTCTATCACCTTTAAAAAGGTTTTACTAAAAGATGATGAGTTTTAACTTTGACTATCGCCTAACCCATTTGAAAAGGTTTCATGAGGAGATTGTTCTTCTTCTATATAAATTTGGTTTTGGCCTCCTTACAATTATTCAACTAATATGTCACCATATATGTAGTTTAATAAGGTGTGATTCTATCAGTCCCAATTAACACTTTTGGGAAATGGAATGTTGATAATATGGCTATGTTGGTTGGTGGTAATGAAATGGGATGAGGTAACACAATCTTCATAGAAGATACTAGGAGAACTTGTGCTAATGCTGAAGTAATCATCCTAAAAAACTATAGAAGGATCATAAATGTATTCAAATTGATCTAAAAGGCATGTGTAACCAATATTGTAATAGTCATGAATAGATTCTATTTTTGAATCTGATTTTGACTCAAGGGACTCTAAATCTGATGTTGAGACTGATGTCGATTCTGATTCTAATGCTAAATTTGATGTTAATTGAAGAATAGAACCAAAATCTAACTCTGATTCTTCATCTGATGGGTAGTACATTATAATGACGTCTTGTTAAATATTTGATATTAGATAAGTAATATCCTATGATGGTATAATGGGCTCCACAAAAATTGGTTCATCAGAGTAGAACTCCTCAATAATGGGACAAAGGTCAAGATACAACTCCTCAGTGACTGGCTAATCAAGGGGAGGGTCTTGAAAAATAGGCATATGATTAAAAGGTAATTCATCATAGGTTAACTTATCAAAAATGGTTGTTTTAACAAAAACATTTGGGATTGGATGGTTTGATTGGTCTTGGTTTACAATTGGTTGTGAAACACTGGTTTTGAACACAACTTAGTCCTTAAATGATTGGCTCAGTTTAGGTATTGATTGGCTTAGTTGGGGTACTCATTGGATTGGTTGAGGTTTGGATTATATTGGTTGGGGTTAATATTGGATTGGTTGAGGTTGGGATTATATTGGCTAGGATTTTATAAAGTGGAGAATGATCAGAATTGGATGAATAATGGTTGGATAATGGGTGGGCACTATGGAGCTTGATTGGTCAAATAATCTAAAGGATGAGGTCTTGCAATATTAATGGTAGGTTTATTTTGAGCCTAGTATCTCATATAATCCAAAGGATGATGTCTTAGTATGATAATGGTATTCTTTAGATGTTGTGGAGCTTGGTATCTCATGTAATCTGAAGGAGGGTTAATGGTAGCTGATGATTGGAGAATGAAAGGGCATCATGGTGCTTGATAAATCACATGAGAAAAAGGATGTGGTTCTATAATGATAATTCTAGGCCATCTTGGAGCTTCATTTCTTTCATAAGCCAAAGCATCCAAGTCTTCATCATAAACCAAAATTATCCTAATTAGGGTCTTGCATTGTATTGTAATTTGGTTTTTGTCTTTGTTCCCTGTATTGATTATTATAAGGAGGGTATGGTTATATTTTCCAAAAAACATTATTTATATTTGGGTTTTTAATAAATTAATCATCAAAATCCACTTCTTTATTAAAGAGGTGATGATTATAGTCAATTTTTGTGGCCATTTTATCATAACTTAGATTTTACGTGACTCCACCATAAGTGTATCTAGACATATCTGCATCAATGAATAAATATCCAAAATAAATAAATATAGATGTCTACAAAATCTCAAAAAAATGTCCAAAGGACAAAGGGTTTAAACTTGGTCTAACTTGGTCAAAGGTGGTGGAGTTATATCTCTAAAAATAATGGTTTGAAAGTGAAGCGGTATCACCAAAATGGTTTGTGGTAAGACTTTGCATAAAATAGTCTAACATCAAATGTCATACACACAAAAGGTCAAGTGACTGAATAAAAAATGGCATGTAAAATTCTAGGTCAAATTATTCCAAACAAGGTCTAAACTAGGAAAGGGAAAAGAGTCGCTAGGTCTTTTATCCAAATGTAGAGTCAAAAGCTAGGTCAAAATAAGATATGGTAAGAGTTTTGGTCACACAACATAAAAATCAAGACTTAAACAAAGGTATGATGTGATTTGATTTAGTTTAAAAAATTTGGAACAACTTTGACATAGACTTGACACATAGAATCAAACATAAACATGATCAGTTGGCATAAGCCATAAGGCAAAAGGCACCTAGAGAAAGACTATACTCTCCCAAATAAAAAACACAAAGAATGATGATGATAGACTCTAAAAAAAAAAAAAAAAAAAAAAATTCAAATTTTTGTAATCAATTAACCTAATTTAAACAACCCAAAAGAGAAAGATCTATATATCAAACCCTATAAGTTTAGGCTTAAATATAAATCAATCAATGTTTGGATCTAAACTTTGTAAAAGTTAATTAAAAACTCAATGCTTGAAGACTAGGATTTTGACCAAATAAGCTATACAAGATTGGACAACATGAAAATGCATGAACAAGGTCCAAATGGCATATGTGACATGGTTTTAAACAATGGTTTTGATACAAGTATAACAAGTTCTAAAATAATTTGAGTAGTGTAACAGTGATATCATGCTCTAATCACATGATCAATGTTTTATTTCAAAAACCCAAGGGTACAAACTTGATAAATGATTTGGGAAGCATAATGGTACCCATTTATATTAAGTGATACACACACAAACAAGTTTAGAAAAAATTTCAAGGCACAAGAGTGGTGTAAAATGGCTAGCATAATGCCTCCCCAAACAAAGGAGTGATGTATAAACAAACTCATTTTTGACATGGTATAAACAAACACATAAGTTTTAATCTCAAAAAACCAATCAATACAAGAATAAATGACCAAAATATAACTAATTATAATCATCTTATATCTTATTAAGGTGTGGAAAAGTGGTTTTAACTAACACTAATTTTTTTCGATCATCTAGATTGATCCCTTGTGTACACACTTTCATGTATGCACACAATAGAAGTAGCACATGGATTTGGTCTACATTGATCAAATTGTTATAAAAAGTTCTAGTCCTTTTCACAACCACTACATCCATCACTTACTTTGTGTAGTGTGATGTCTATATCAATCATACATCTTGGGCTTAGCCTACACTAATGGAGATGTTTTAACCACTCAAACCACTATCCCAATGAGGGGATCATAATTTATATACACCCCCCCCCCAATGGAGAAGGGTTGAAGATGATGTTGGGAGATGAAGCCCCAACTCAAATATTCCTTATATATCTTATGGGAGGTGATGGAATCCCCCCCACAATCTAAAATGCATGAAATGAAAAACTAAGTAAAAAGGATTTATGGTTATTTCTAGATCACCCAAGCAATGTTGGTCTTGTTGAAAGCATTGACAACATCCTTTTTACACATTTAGACTAAGGCACAATTTGAAATGAATATGGTGCTTTTGATCCCATAATTTCCCTATAGGGGATGGAGGGAGAACATACACACACAAATTATTTTTTGCTAAATGAATAATCAACAAATAATTTGCATGAAAATGAATGTGTTAAAAAGCATGAAACTAAATGATGTTAAGTTCATTCTAAGGCACCAAAATTAAATGTGTTGTGAATTTTGGCCCCTTAGCTTTGATTGAAACTTGATAAAAGATTGAAAATCATTTAAGACATAAAAAATGAACTAAGTTATTTTTAGATACCCAAAAGATGATGTGAGAAAGTTTAAAACAAGTTTAGACAAGATTATGTTATTTCTTATGCACCAATTGAAATGTTTGGATTAATGTTCATAACTAGTTTAAAGAAATGTACATAAACACAAACTAAGCAAAATACACAATGAATTTCATTTTAAGCACTTAATTCCAAATATGTAAGAGTTAGCAAGTTCATTTTAGACCCAAATTGAAATGTTTGAAATTTGACTAATTTTTTTAAATTCCAAAATGAGATGTGTGATTAGTCATAAACATGCAAATTGGTCTTTAGATCAACCGTTCAACTTGAAAATTTTAGATTATAATAGCCTACTTTGAATCACTTTTATTATTTGTAAAATGATGTTTAAAAAAGAGCTCTTAGATTTTTATTTAATTCACACAGTGACCATCGGTGGTCAAAGGTGGCTGTCACCAGTTTTAATACAACCATCACAGATTAGTTGTAACATAATTATTATTAGTCGTGAGAATAGATGTTAGTTGATTATGACCATCGTTGACCACTTGTCAAACTAAAGGCAAGACCACAAAATATAAACATGTTAGGTTAGGCAATGGTTAGAAAAAATCTCAATAAATCTTGCAAGGCAAGGATTAGACAAAGAAAACACAATTTAACAAAACTAAGAAACATTAATTAAAAAATTAAAAAATATTTAAGCTCCTATTTTAAGATTTTATTAAAAAACTATGCAAATTGAAGGTCGACTGATAGCATATTCTAAAAATTTAGGAAAAAACATGTTATTTTAAAATAAATATAAAAAATGGAGTATGTATGACCCCAAACCAAACTCTGAAAGATTGCTTATTAGTTTGCTTCCCTACATAGTGACTGCCAATGATTCTAGGATGCACACAGTGACTATGGTCAGTTATATATGACCTCCATCAATTAGTTTTTGACCATCATCAATTAGTTCATGAACATCAATAGTTATATAATACTATTGCTAGTCTCTATGTAAACTCAAGTGAACACACAAATGGAAAAAATAAAACTAAAACTCTAATCTAAAGATTTTTAAGCATTCATTCTAATATTTTATAGTTGTATCCTTGTCTCCTTAGTATGTGGGATGTGTTCAATTTCACCAGGCATGAAAATGATGTTGTGAACATAGGAATCCAAAAAGGGGAGATTAGTATTGTGTTATTAGATGAAAAAAATCTAAAAACACACTAATGAACTAACATCGTAAGATTAAATCTTAGGGGGGATCTTTGTGAATAAACATAATGAAGACACAACATGAAGAAATAAAAAACTTTCTTCAACTTCCTTGATTACTCCAAAGGATTTATTCATTGGCTTGCTCAGATTGTGCTTCAAAGGTCTTCATCAATGGAGCTTTATCTATACTCCACCTCTTCTTGACATCATTTGCTTTGTGGCTTTGGCTTGTGAAGCTTGAATTAACAATTTTTACATAATAACACTATATCAAAATAGCTTTGAAATCATTTGTGCATTATAATTTTGGCTTGAGAAATCTTTTGAAATCATTTGGGCATAACAACTTTACACCAATATAGATTAAAATTTTGAGTGTGAGGCCCTTTATTTATAGAATTTTTAAATAGGCTTGGATCAACCATGACCATCCATCTTAAGATGAAGATGTGTGGCTATGGATTTATATAATTATTTAAATAAAATCCATAAATACCTTCATCATGATTTTGGAATAAGGGACATTAATGAGGCATGGGAGGGTTTAATCAAATATTTTTTGCATTTATCCACCTCAAAAAATGATGTCACATGATGATGAAAATATTAGAAACAAATTTTTAATAAATAAATATTCAATAAGTTTCATGGAATTATTACTTAGGCTCATAATTTGGTTTAATTTGCCTAAGATAAGAACATTTTTAGTGCAAATCTTTGAAAATTAGTGCACAAATTAATCAAATTGGTCCAAATGTCATATTATTGGGTCTAAATGGGATATTGGTCTGTACGTAACTAATGTCAGCTTCTAATTCCACTCCATTTATTTAGGATATTGTCAACACAAAATAACACATTCATGTGTCGTGTGCAGGAAAATTGATAGAAAAGAGCAATCTAGAGCACCCAAGTGTGAAATCATTATTTTGACTTGGAATGAATTGATAAAAGTTAGGTATCACATAAAATGCATTGCCCTGTTTAGGGATATTTTAACCAAAGTCATTACTTGTCTATGACAAATTCAAACCATTTAATGTTTTTTAGTATTTTTAGGCCAAATTGTGATATTTGATAAAAATTGGTCTGAAGCTTGGTTGGAGGTCATTGGTGGCCACTTTCAGGTGTATACAATGTTGTTTATTAGAGTTATTGTATCGAAAAGGGTTTTGATAAATTCCAAATTTTTCATTAGATGTTGAGGTAATATTGTCTAAACCTATTTCACCATTCTTTAGCAAATCCTAAATGAAGTGGTTGAATTACACACATTTATAAATGGAATGACTTTTAACTCGATGGTAGTCACAAAATTGACATTCTCTATACTAGGTAAGTTTAGGTTATCCTTCTAGGAATGATATTTTAACTAACCAAATAACCATACTAGCTGCAACCAACTTAGGACATACTACCTTGATAGGCTTTTCAAGGTCACTAAAAACTCAATTTTGGTATTGACCTCTTTTAGGATGCGGTCTTTCAAAAATAAGCAACTAAGTAGGTGAGGTCACTTTGGAAAGTAGTGGTTTCACCATTCCATATGTCTATATTTGGTTATTCCATTGCACACAATATTTATTTTCCTATTGAATGGTTTAGGATATTCAGATGTAATCCCTTGAGCTTGTGCCAGATCTTACATTTGAATATGTTTTTGAAATTCATTTTGAGAGTAAATTTTGATTAACCCTTTATCTATGAGGGCTTATTCAATTTTTTATCCTTTGGAAATAATCTCTTCAAATGTATTGGCACAATGAAATATGACATTATAAGTTATGTCTAGTCACAAATTGGTAGAAAGACTATGATCAATTATTTATCTAAAAGATTATGTAGAAATTGGTTGGCAAATGTGCAACACCATTTCAAATAACTGTCAAATATTTTTACTCCTCTTTGTTTGTCTTGATATAAGTCAACCATAGTCACATTGTGTTTCACATTATAGGAAATGTGTTACACAATTTTTTTTTATAGGTCATTAAAATTATCAATAAATGTTTTTGGTAGATGGAAAAACCACTCCAAAGCTTTCCCAACCAAGTTATGAGGAAATAGACAAAGCAAGTATATACTATTGTATGCAATCTCTTTACAAGCCACAAAAAATTGTTTCATGTGCTCCTTCAGATCACCCTTCCCTTTTTACTTGTCAAATTTGAGCATCTTAAAATGATGCACGAATGATATATGAAGATAGATCATATCAAAGGGATAAGAGCATATGTCATCCAATTTGAACTTATTACCCTAATTTCCTTCTTGAATGGTAGAAATTGCATCTTTCACCTATTATAAATCTTAGATGGTGGGACTAGATTGAGAGTGAGTGAGTATATTTTTTTTAGTATTCAATGATAGATTACTTTGGCCTAGATAAAATAGTGGTATGAAATATTATGGAATTTGTACCTGATTAGTTCTATCAGGATTTTTCACCCATTGAATGGGGTTATATTCCTTATAGGGAACTTGTTGCTGGTAAGGAACTTAATACTAAATGTAGTGTTAATTTGGAGGAAATTGAGGTCTAAATGAAGGAATGGTTTATTGGGTAATGAATGAGGTTTATTGGGACTAGAAAGGAATATGTTATTGATTTGTAATAATCTATTTTATGAAAATAACTTGTTACTTGTTAGGTGCAATACTTTGTTGGCTTAAAGAGGCACCTTATTGGATAGAAGTGATATGAAGTTCACAAATATGAATAATTTATTGATTATACAATGTTTTTTGGGGGTTGTATACCACATTTTATGGTGATATGTTAATCACTACTTGTTGAAGTAGGGGATTCATCACCACCTATTCAAGTGGAGGATTGGTATTCACATATTGTGGTAGGTTGGTCATCATCTATTTAGGAGGAGGATTGGTCACCACGTATTGAGGTGTTGTATTAGTCACCACATGTTGAGGTGAAGGATTGGTTAGAATATTTTCAATTAGTTATTACATATTAGGCATATTTATAATCTATTGTTACGAAGTGTTTGAAATGTTGGAAGAATGGATTTGTTGGGAAGTTGGAGGAATGTTTTTTTGTATTTTAGATGATACTTGATGTAGGTTACAATACACTAGATGATTTATGAACCATGTTTTGAAAAGAATCCATGGGGGGATTTAGATCAGGGTTAGTCACTAGATTGTATTCAACTATAGGTGTGTTATGTTAGGTGTGGATCCTATTTGTCTTCTAAGATCAAAGGTTAAAATTTTGATGTTAATTTAGCTGTGTTTTGGATTCCATTATTTGTATCCTTGATGGGATGGGGGGTTATAATGGGTGAGATAAAATTGTCTTAAAATTGTATCCCCGATGGCATGGGGGGTTGCAAGAATTTTTTTTATTAAAATTGCCTTGTAAAATTGTAATTTTGTAGTCAATCTGGGCCATTGATTAAAGGTTTCTAGATATGATGGTTGAGGTTATGTTTAGGTTTTTTTCACCCTAAAATTTAATGATACATGTATGAGATGAAAAATGAAATATATTACATAGAGAGAGGAGGGAAAAAAGGTAGATAGGTGTAACAGGGTTTGTTACAGGATTTATTTCTCCCTTGTACTGCTCAAAATAATATAATGGACACGTTTGGTGGATGTATCCCATCTTAGGTGAACCACGTTAAATATGGTGTCTCCTATTTTGTGCATGTTTATGTTTAATTTATGTGTGTTTGTTTAATTGATTTAATAGTTTCTCTTGTATATGATTTGGGGATAAATTTGGGTTTAAATTTATCTTAACAAGTGGTATCAGAGAAAATGTTTTTTTTCATAATTAGAAAAATGTTTGACCTTAAGTGGGAACTATGGAGGATGAAAATAAATTGAAGGTGGAGAATTTCAATGGAAAAAAGTTTGGATTGTGGAGGATGAAGATGGAATATTACTATTGTCATCAAATATTGCACGCTAGAAAAGGTTGTTCAAGCCTCTTCAAGATTTGGCCAATATGGGAACACTTCCATGTGTGTAGGGCATCTATAGTGGAAGTAAACCTATAGATCTTAAGGTCTAGCTCCCTAGATATGACTTGATGTGATTATGCTACTAAAACTACCTACTATGGGTGAAAAGGAGAGAAATATACGTAAAGAAAACCTAAACTAGGAGGTGATACACCAAGATTTGCTTCCATTCATACACTTGGAATTTTCATAATGAACTAAAACAAAACAAGCCTCAACACCATTAATGGAGATCCTTAGCATTAGTGTTTCTCATGAAGGAAAATAACAACTAAAAAAATGAAGGCAAGTGTAGGGAAGGTCAAAAATGACACTACCAAACTCATACACACTTCAAGAGTCTATTTCAATAGTATACACTTCATGAAAATTGTTAGGAGAGAAGTCATTTGCAGTAACACATTTAAGGATTTAATGAAAAGAAGATGAAATCAATCTATACTTGACAATCAATATGGATCACTTCAAAATGTATTGAAAATGGGCTTAGATTATAGCCATATTTCTTCTCATTAACTTAAGTACAAATCAAGGTACAATTTTATCAAGTCTTTTCCATACCAAGAGTTGGAATTTTTTTCAATAGCCAAAATGGTTCATACTTATAGAAATTAGAAGATGAGAGAGAAAAGAGAATTTGAAGAGGCACAAGGAAATATGTCAAAATGTTTCCATAAATTAAAAATTATGAGAATTAGGTGTAAGAGAGGCTAGGAAACTAATGTGGACATGTGTCCATCTCAAACCAAGCAACTCCCTCACATGTGGCGTAGGAACTCTTCCACTTTCCCTTTAAAACTTAATTCATCATTGGCCCCTCTTGATAACTCAAAGGAAGATTAGGGACAAGTGTAACATGTGCACTGAGAAGAGGGGGTTATAAGTAGGCCTTTACATTCATTTTAAGTTTCTTTTATCATTGACATTTTCTTACACAACCACAAACATTATCTCCTACCATGATCACCCTCCATTAAGCTTGTTTTGACAATTGGCACTAGAAATATCTTATTCTTTCTCAATTGATCCAAACAAGAGGTGTTATGACACTTTTATAGGCACCTCATATTATTATATCCATCTAAAACACTTTAAAATACATTCAAATTTTAGTTTCCACTCTTTCCACTATGTCATTTTAGATGGCACTTTAGACTGGTTGAAGTCTGTAGTTATACTGATGGAGTCTATAGTTTTTCTATAAGAGTATGTAGATGGAATGATTGAGTCCTTTTTTTTTTTATGGCTTCAACATCTCTAAAATACCCCTACAAGCTTGAACTAGTCAAGTGGAAATCATGGATAAGGTCAAAAATGCACATGACCCTCAATTAGGCCTAAGGGTTTCCCTCACATATGATTGTAACCCTCCTTGGTTAGAGCATATTGAATTATTCCAAGAATTATATCAAGGTGTTTTATCTTTTGTTAGGTGTCTTCTAGATTATCCATACTTCATCTAGTCCTTGCTTTCCTTCTGGTCTATCATTTCATCTTTTTTCCCAAAAATGTCATCTCTATACAAGGTAAAACTACCCCTGATCTGAGACAAAATAGAGAGGGTTTGTACTATTGACATTAGAATATTTATGACTGAATCATATTCTATGAATCCTAATGGTACTTTTTACTAAATTTCACCCCCTGATTCCAAGTTTAAGACATCAATCTCTTCAAATTTTCAAGGCAAAATTTCTTAGAAAGCCTATATGCAGGGTATAGGTTGGATTTGGAAAGTTTATGGGTTGATTTGAGTTTTTTCAAGACATATGGGTATCTTATATGCCTAACACAACCTATTCCAACCATTTCTAGTCTTATTTCCCTCTTAAACACCTTCCATGCTCTTGGAAACATGAACTAGGCCATGACTCATGTGGACTGAGATACTTCAAAACCTACCTATAGGTTAGTATATGAGCTTAGTTTGATGTTTGTGAGACTTATTTACATGATCCTTAGGTCCTAAGACCCTTCCCATGACTGAATTTACTCTTTAATCCTTTGAACTAACATTAATTCCATGTTCAAGTCCTTAATTAGAATACCTTTCCTGACTATTATAGTCATGGTTCTACCCCTATTGGTGTTGATTTCTCAGAGGTTATCTTGGAGTTTGGGAAACCATATAACACCTACCTATATTTTTACTTACCTTTTAAGGGGATAAATTCCACTCAAAACATCAAGATGATAAGAAAACTCACTGTCTTACTTGCTTGGCTTTGAGTGTCAATTCCTAGGCCTATGTATGGACAGGGTGTGGGCCTAAAAGGTCATCTCATCCAAGAACACCTTATCTCATGACATAAGTGCTCAAGATTATTCTTTGTAACATTTTGGATTATATAATTTTCCTTTTCATATTCTAGGATTGACTCCATGAAGTGAAATTTCACTTTCCTATCAGACTCCTAAAGGTATCACTGCCATGTTTTAGTGTGTTTTGAGGCACTTTTGGAGTATGAGATAGTTGCCTTCCATTTGGATTTTTAACCTCAAACATGTAATAGGAATAGTATGTGGATTTAGATACAATTTGAACCAGTTTTTATACCTTATAACTTCATGTAACCCTTTCAAAAAGGCTTCACAAAAGTCCCTAGTGCACTATTTTGGCCAATTTGGGAACACAACCCCAATTTGCTCAACTTTGAAAATGAGTCTTTTTTATGCTTCCAATGACTCCAAATCTCTTTAAAATGCTTATAACTTCAAATGAAACTTGTTTAAATTAGTTAAATCACCTTGAATATTGAAAAAACACACTTTTCCATGACCCTAAGAAGTGCATGCCATACAAGTGTTGGAGATAAGCCTATTTTCAAGGGAAAACTATCATTTCCTACATAAACGAATTTTTAATTGTCATCTGATATATCCTAACATTATCTGTTCTCTCCCACATTGAACCACAGTTTGGTGACAAAATGCTTGATTGGAAAAATCCATACAAATTCGTACAAGTGGCTAAAAACTCCCTTTTTCAAGTGTTTTCTTGATTTTAACTTTCACCTAAGGACTTGGTTAGTTACAAACAATTATTTAAGACCCCTTAGGAAACATGGAATGTGATATCACCCTTTTAGACTTGCATAATTTCTAAGAAACCCATATAAAGCATTAAATGCCCATTTTTTACCTTTGAAAAGACCCAAAGTGACATGGAACACTAATGCAAAGAGTGACTAAGGCTAATATAATATTTATTGGAATTAAATGATCTATGAAACAATTCATGACCAATTTTTTACCTATGGGGTTGACTCATTTTAATTGGGGGGTAAAAATGGTCAACAATTACCTTTACTAGAAGGACCTATATTTGTCATTGGGAGGGAAAGCCAAGAAGCTATCAATAATGTTAGATGAAACTTGGGAACCATTAGATTGGAAATCCCTTAAAACCATATGGTTTTACCTTACATAGTCCGTAACATTTAACATATCATAAGAAAAGACAACAAAAGGCCTTATGAGTGCATTAGGCAAGTTATATGAAAAACCCTCTACCTCAAATAAAATATTTTTGATGAAAAAAATATTTAATATGAAAATTTCTTAAAATAGTTTAGTACTAGATCATTTAAATGAGTTTAACATGGTTAATATTTAGAAATTCCATAAATATTGACTTTAATGATGAATTTAGGGCTCTTCTTATTCTTTGTTCCTTGACTGAAAGCTGGAATAGCTTGGTAATGGTAGTAAGAAACTCCATGTCTAATAATGCTAAACTAAGGTTTGAAGATGTTGTGGGTGTTATCCTAAGAAAGTAAATGAAAATGAAAAACATAGGTGAAACATTCACATCTGGAAATACATTAATAGTGGAGAATAGAGGAAGATTAAAAAAAGGAAGAAGAAACTGTGGAAAATCAAAAGGGGGTGCAAGATCTAAATCAAGAGGCAAGATGGAATGTTGGATCTATGTCAAGCTAGGACACACAAAGAAAGAGTGATGGTTTCAAAGGGATAAATTATGTAAGGACCAATAGGAAGTTAATAGAGAAAGAAATGTAGCAGGTGATCTACTACAAGATGTTCTTATACTTTGGATAATATTGTTGAATCTTGGGTTTTAGATTCATGTGCTTCTTTTCATGCTACCCCTCATAGACATTATTTTATAGATTATGTTCAAGGAAATTATGGGAATGTTTACCTTGGTGATGATGAAACCTATAGAATTATTGTAAAAGGAAGTGTTTAGATGTCAGGCATGTTCCAAGCTTGAGAAAAAATCTAATCTCTACAAGTGAACTGGGTAGTGAGGGTGGTATGGTCACATTGACATCCAAGTAATTGAAGGTTATAAAGGGTTATTTAGTGGTTACAAAAGGTAATAAAGTAGGCACTTTATATTTTTCTACAGATAATGTTAATTCATCTTATGTTGTAGCTACTATAGGTAAAGATGTAGCTTCGTGACATTACAAAGTTGGCCACATGAGTGAAGAGGGAATGGAGACCCTACATACAAAATATAAATACTAGGTTTGAAAGAATTAGATCTAGAATTTTGTGAGCATTGTGTATATGAGAAAAAAAATGTGTGATGTTTTTCAGGGTTGGACTATCTAGGAAAGAGCATAAGTTAGAGCTTGTGCATACGGATGTATGGGGACCAACTTTGGTATCTTCTCTTGGTGGTTTAAATTATTACATTAATTTTATTGATGATGAAACTAGGAAGGTTTGGGTATAATTTATAAAAATGAAGTATGATTGTTTTGATACATTTAAGAAATGAAAATCTTTAGTTGAAAATGAAACAGGTTTAAAACTAAAATATCTCAATCAGATAATGGAGGTGACTATTATAGTAATAGTATAAAAAATTACTATTCAAAAAGTGGAATTCATACAAAAAAACAATTCTATGAACACCAAAATATAATGGTGTGTTATAAATAATGAACAAGACTATCATGGAGTGTGCCAAAAGCATGAGATTGCATGCAAGTTTGCCTTTACAGTTTTGGGTAGATGTTGTAACTACAATAGTTTATCTAATAAATAGAAGACTTCAAGTACTTTAGATGGTGGAATATCAAAGGAGGCATGGATTGAAAAGAAGGTACATTATTATTTTCTAAGAGTTTTTGGTTGTGAGACATTTTCTTATATTGAAAAAGATCATAGGAATAAGTTAGAAGCTAAGTCTAAAAAATGCATATTTATTGGTTATGGAACTAATGGCTATGGATTCCAGTTGTGGAATGTGGAAGATAAGAAAATAATTAGAAGTAGAGATGCCGTGTTCCATGAAAAAGTATTGTATAGGGACCAGTTGTATAAAAATAAGTAAGAAGAATCTAAAAAGGAATATACAATATTAGAAGACATTACAAAAAAATATCCTAGAAGTTATTGATCAAAATGTGCAACAAGAATAGGTACCTGAAACCCCTATTAGAAGATCTATAAGAGTAATTAGACCACCTGATCATTTTTCTCCTTATTTATATTATTTATTACTTACTAATAGTGGTGAGCCAAAAATCTATGAAGAAGCAGTGTAGATTGATGTCAAGGATAAGTGGGAGCAAGCTGTGGATGAGAAGTATGATGCTCTAATGGAAAACTAGACATGCGATTTGGTGGATCTTTCAAAAGGAAAGAAGGCATTGTAGAATAAGTGGGTATATAGGATAAAGGAGGAGAATGAAGGTAAAAATAAATTCAAGGACATAATGGTGGTTAAAGGTTTTTCATAAAAGAAAGGTATAGGCTTTGACAAAATATTTTCTTTAGTAGTTAAAATGACTTCTATAAGAATTGTTTTAAGTTTGGTAGCAATATAAGATTTGCACCTTGAACAGTTAGATTTGAATACTACATTCCTTCATGGTGACTTGGAGGAGAAAATATATATGGATCAACCATAGGGATATGAAGTAGAAGGTAAGGAGAAAATGGTGTGCAAGTTGAAGAAGAGTTTGTATGGCCTAAAGCAAGCTCCAAGATAATTGTATTTGAAGTTTGAAAATTTTATGATAGAATAGGGTTATTGTACATATCATTCAAACCATTTTTTATATTTTAAAATATTTGAAAATGGAAGCTACATTATTTTACTTTTATATGTAGATGATATGCTTGTATCTAGTTCCAACATGCATAATATTAATGTACTTAAGAAATAGTTAAGTGATTGATTTTCTATGAAGGATCTAGGTGTAGCTAAATAGATGATTGGTATGAGGATAACTAGAGATAAAAATAATAGTAATTTGGAATTATCATATGGAGAGTACATCAAAAAAATGTTAGAAATATTTAATATGTAGGATATAAAATGAATTGGAACACCTTTAGCTACACACTTTAAATTAACAAAGGAACAATGTCCTAAAACACAAGAATAAAAGAACATGATGTCCAAAATTTCATACTCACTAATATTTGGTAGTTTAATGTATACAATGGTGTGTATGAGGCCAGACATTGCACATGCAGTGCGAGTGTTGAGTAGGTTCAAGAGTGATCTAGGAAAGGAACATTGAAAATTAGTAAAATGGATCTTTCATTACCTATGATGGACCATAAATGTAGTGTTAAGTTATGGTGGATAAAATGTGACATTATAGGGATATGTTGACTTAGATATGGTAGGTGATTTGGATGGTATAACAAGAAATATAGGGTATGTGTTTATAGTAGGTGGTACAATAGCTAGTTGGGTATCACAATTATAGAAGATTTTTGCACTTTCAATCATAAACGATGAGTATGTTGTTGCTAAAAAAGCAAGAAAATAAATAATTTTGTAATAGAGGTTCATGGAATAATTTGGACATAGTCCAGAGATATGTACTCTATATAGTGACAGTCAGAGTGCAATCAATCTAGATAAAAACATAAATTTTCACTCAAGCACAAAACATATTTAGTTGCAATATCATTTCATTCATTTAGTGATAGAGGAAGAGAAACTAATATTAGAGAATATAAATACTAATAAAAATCCTATAGATATGATGACCAAGGTAGTTACAAGAGAAAATTTGAAGATTTGTTCAGTTTCAATCAGTCTACATGGATGATACTTAAATTATTGAACTTATCCAGGTCCAGATAATACAATAGATGTAATAGCAATGGAGTTGACACAATCAATCTCCACATGGGAGATTATTAGGATTGGAGCCTGATTGTCTTCCAAGATTAGAGGTTAAAATTTAGATGTTATTTTAGTCAGGTTTTCAATCCCATTCTTTATATCCTTGATGGAATGGGGGTTTGCAAGGGGGGAGATGAAATTTTCTAAAAATTATATCCCCAATGGAATGAGGGGTTGAAAGCAATTTTTTTTATTAAAATTGACTTGTAAAATTGTAATTTCATAGTCAATTTGGGCCATTGATTGAAGGTTTCTAGATCTTATGGTACAGGTTATGTTTAGGTGTTTTTTCACTAAAATGTATTAATACATGGCTAAGATGAAAAATAAAATAAATTACACATATAAAGGATGTAGAGAATGTAGAGAGGTGTAATAGGGTTTGTTATAGGGTTTTTTTCTCCCTTATATTACTATAAATAACATACTAGACAAGTTTGGTGGATGTAGCCCATCTAGGGCGAACCACATTAAATCTGGTGTCTCATGTTTTATGCATGTTTATGTTTAATTTTTATATTTATGTTTAATTTGTTTCATAGTTTCTCTTGTATGTGATTTGGGGATAAATATAGATTTTAATTTATCCTAACATGTTAAACAAATATATAAATAATGTATTACTGATGAATGGATCATGATTAGGTGTGGGGTGAATTAAAAAATACTATTGTGGTTTAGCTAGTGAATTTAGATCTATTAGTGGTAGCTTTTGAATATCTAAAGCATAAAACGAATAAGCTAAACTAACTAATACCTATGTATATTATTATATAATGACTTGAATTTGTAAATTTTAGTCAAGAAGTTGAGCTTTGCCTTTGTTGGATACCATAGGGACTTGATTAGAAGTTCCTATAAAAGCCTAATTTTCGCTTGAAGTAGATTGATTTTCTAGTAATGCAATGGGTGTCTCTTTTGGAGATATAACTAAATATCTTAAATCTTTCACTATAAATGTGACCTAAAACATAACACCCATTTTTATTAATCTTATGAGGTGTTTCTCTTTATTATCAAAGAATTGTCATGTAAATTTATTCTATCCATATTCTACACTATATGGTTTATTCATGAGGTATTATTGACTGGGTCTATTTTCTAGAGGTACAATCATTAAGAGGGGGGTGAATCAGTGAGCCCAAATAACCTAGAATTCAATTCTCATATTTATATTTATTTAACAAGTTACCAAAATCATTCATTAATCATACATATCATTTAAATCAACAATCAAGAGAGACAATGTAATATCAATCACATAAAACATGTCATACATGGGAAACACTCTTAGGGAATAAAACCCACTATAAACTACAATTGGACTACTATCTTATATAATAGGATCCAAGTTAGACCAACAAGCAACTAATCAAGGAACTACCATTCCTATTTTTAGTGAGATTGCAATCCCACAAGGAGCTACTACACCTATCTAGTTGATCACCCATAACAACTATATCTTTAGCAAGTTTCACCTTGCAAGGAAGATATTACCCCCTTAGATGTTGAGCTAACATAACAACACAAATAAACACATCCACATTTAAATTCACATCTACAAAAACTAATGAACTCTAATTATTAATCTATTAATACATCCAAAGACACCTTTTGGATCACACAACACTCCCTATTATCGGAATCACATTACATACTTGAACCAACACACAAAGATTAATTAGGACACATTACATATCCCAATTATCTCTACTCTTCAACTCTTCAAACTCAATAAATTCTTCATAGAAATAACTCTATCTTAATTTTCAACAACATGACCAGATGGTCATACACACTATATACACTCTGATCAGTCTCTCAAACCCACCACAAGGCTCTCATAGACACCAACAATCCTTCATTCATATTCAAGATATCCAAAGCATCCCTTTGGATCACTCTAGACCATTTAAATCATGCTTAACCTATAGGAATAGTATTATGACCTCAAAAACATGACCTAAAATTCATATACATAGTCCTCAAACTGATCTACTCTTTAGCTCATCCTTAGGGCACTCTACCCCTGCTCTCCACAAATCACACACAAGCCTCTCTTAAAAACTCTCCCAAGTCTATTCTAGGTTTATTAGGTCCAATGACCTATTTGTTTAACTTTAACAACTAAATTGGATAATCATATCTGATCCTCTTCACTCTTTACTAGTACTCATTGACCTATACCTTCTCTTTCAAAGGTTCTTAACTTCACTTCGATCCACATTCACACTCTCTCATCCAATTATTCCTAGTTTAGAACCCATCAACTTTGGTTCTACTATTTATAGAGCAATCTTGATCAAAACCATCTTGGTAGGCCATTAGGTATATCTTATCTCTTAAGACATATATCATACAAATATAAGGTTCAATACAATCTACATTAGTCAGTCATAGCTCCTATAGGACACCCTTAAGTAGCTACACCTCTTAATAGGGCATTTGTAGCTCTTATAGGTCTCATGGAGACCTATTCACCCATTAGGCTTATCCTCAAGTAAAAAATGAAAATAATATCACTTAAAATTACATAGGTCCACTCCTTATGTCCCCTATCACATATTAAAAAGATCATAGTAAACTTAAGCTATCTCTGTGTATGCTTAAACAACTCAAACATAAATCTTATGCATATAGTCACCATTGATGAACAGACATTCAAATTATTAAGCATTATTCATATTAAATATAGATTAAACACACATCAAAAAACCACACAGATCATCCTCATGGATTCTAAAACATGTTCCAATAGTTAATTCAACATGAGACATCAAAATAGCATTAATAAAAGCTCGAATATCCTTTTTAGGTCACTTGTATAATAAACATGAACACATAGTCAACTTTTATAACCAATAACTTTTTATGTATTCCATTTTATATCTTCAAGTCTATATTTATAGATTCATCTTGTAGTTCTCTACCACTTTTATCTTTAAAACACTAACAAATTCATCTTTTATTAAAAGATATTATCAAAATACAGAGCTCTATTTTTCTTGTGTATAATTCAAATATTCAAATGGCAATGATCACAGTTAAACTTTGGAAAATTTGATCATATCTCCTACCATCTCATCATCAGATAAACTATACTCTATCAATTTTTATCTATCTTTAACACATAATCACCAAGGCTTAATCATTAAACCTCTATCACTTTGACCACATCTCATGTAATCTAGGAACATCAACTCAATATGCTCCATCGATCTCAATGGATTAGTCAAGTCCTTATCAATCATCATGTACTATTTGATCAATTAATACAAACACCCACTCACCATTGGATCATTATTACTTTTTCCTGGAAAGTAAACATTGTGAAATTCTTTCCATCTTGATCGACATGCATTGTTAGATCATTCATGTATGATTATTCGAGCACCATTAGATCCTCATATAGTCCTAAACTTTAACTCTACCAAATAGCCATCATATTGACTCATTTGACTCAATGCACTTCAATTGATTTGGAAGAAAGAACTCCCATTAACCATTAGATATCCACTATGTCCAAATCTTTAACATCAAGAAAATTTATTATGGTAACCATGTCAATATGCATGAGTATCCATTTTTGATCATGAATAACTTATTCTATGCTTCAATGCAAGATCTCAAATTTGGATCAGATGATCTATTTTCTTAGGATAATCCAACCATGTGACCCAATAATTATAGAAATATTATACATGTGAGATATAATTACATAAACATGCCTCCCTATCAACTTCTATCATAGAGCCAACCATGTCCAAATCTATCTAGAAGACTAACTTTGAGCATCCATAACTTATATCACGCTATAACACATGAGCTCAAATTTAGCATAAATGATCTATGTTCACAACTTAAAAAAACCATATGATTAGATTATATTTAAACCTTCATACATACAAGACATAATTCCTTAAACATGCCCACTTAGATCTTTCTACCTCATTGCCAAATTGGCAAAGTATGGGTAAACACAATCAATCTGCCCAGGAGCCCAACTTTGCATATACATAACTTTTGATGCACTATATCACATCATTTAGAATTAAGCATAAATAAAACAAGTATAATAATTAAAAAACCAATATGCTCACCTTATTATGAAATATACACACATGTGACTTCTAACCTCATAAACATGTTTACTCAGCTCTTTCTTACCATATTGCAAATTTTGCTAAGTATGGGAAAACAATGAAATCTAACTGAGAAGCCAAATTTTTACCCTCATAAATTTGACCATGATTTTATGCATTAATTTGGACTATATTGATCATTAAAATATGACCAAAACCCCTTGACTCATTCCCACATAGCAATGGTGATGTCATCAAACTGCCAACTTATCTAGTTCACCATTGGACCCAAAGTGTCTAGATGAAAACTATGATCAACTAGTTGAATTCAACTTATGTACAAACGAAATAAAAGGATTGATAATATATTATAGGACCCCTTTCAAAATTTCAAACCTTCATACTCATCCTTGATCTACTTAAGCTACGTCAATACTGAAGATCAACCAACCATACATAAAGCACACTAGAACAATCACATTGCACACTTTGTCATTGTCATATAGCCTATCAAGGTTATTCATCCACTCACTTGAGAAACTTCATGACACCACTATGACATCATCAATACAACTCTCCAACAATTTCCACCTTTGTAATTTATGTCAAAACCCACCAATATAGCAATATATGGCTCACCTTCTCTCTCTTCAAAGCACTCCGTCAACAAGAGCTTTCTCCCCAACAAGAACTTTCTCCTCCTTTGACACAATGATAAATTGGGAATAAAATAATCCCAATGACCTGAAAATACTATAAAAAATAGGAAAATACCATCTTATAAAAATGATACGAACTCACCCTTACCTTGAGCCACTTTTTGTTGTCTTGACAACATCTTCTTGCCTCACGCCAACACTCCCTTCAACTAGGTACTACAATAACTGAATAAAGAACATACAAAACCATATAAATATTGATAAATATTACCAATAAATATTTTAGAGGGAATCCCCCTAATATTTCTAAGTAATTTCACCTTTTAAGCATCTTCATATGGAGAATCACCATGCAAGCTTACTAACCTTCTATCTCAAGACACTTTCATGACCACCAAATCTACATCTGAACTATATAAAAAATCCAAAAATATATACTAAAAAAACCTAATATCATACCTTTATATACTCATACCTTTATCTTTTGGATAAAACTGAGCAACAAGCACTCTTATTCAAACTAGGCATGTCTAGCCTCCTTGGAGCCCTACATGAAACTTGCAAAGTTCACAATTTGTAGTGGACACCACTTCAGGACCTGAAACACTATATATGGAGCACTTTCATATTCCTCCTCAAAAACATCAATTTTAATCTACAAATTTAATCTTTACCACATACTTCTTTCACAAACCTACTAGCCAATCAACCCTCCATATTGATAAAAACTTGAATAATATGAGAAATACAAACCTTCAATTCTCTGTGAATCTTTATTTGACAACCCATTTGGCCCATTAAACATATTAAGGATCCTCAGACCTAAAATCATAATGCATATCACTTTTCTAACATAGCTCGAAACCTTAAAATCTTTAAACAAGTAGGGTCAACAAACCTCCTTGTGGTCAACGCACACCTTTAAAACTAATTTTACACTTAGAGACACCCATCACACATATTTGGACCTAAAAAATGAGCTTCCATACCTTTTGGAACCTTGAATTCCTATAACCCATTTTTAGAATCTATATTCTCTTAACAGAAATTAGGAAACTAGAAAGCTAACAAAAAATCCTTAATTAACACATACAAACCTTCAAAACTCAAAAATATCTGGAGAACATCACAAACCTTTCATAGCATGAAACACTTCTTGACACTACATCAAAATCTTTAAGTAACTTGGAACCATCCATTCTAACTCTATACTATAGTTCCTTCACAAACCTCTAAAATAAGCTCATGAATTTGTTACTTCTCCTTAACTAAAGACCTTACTAGATTGGAATTATAATATTGATCACACAAATAATCTTCTCCATAGCTTCTTTCCTATATTTAACTACATAATCCTCTAATCCTAGGACCTGACCAATTACAAAGCTCACCCTAGCTTTATTCTTTATCATGATCATGGTATCTTCAACTTAAAATATTGTTCAATGACAATCAATACTCAAATAGAGACACCTCATCTTTAGAAGACTATGAACTTTCATGACATATAAAACTGGCATCTACCAAAATATAATATGTAGATAGATATTTGAAACTTGCCTTTATACAAGAGCATCCAAACCATGATCAACAAGGAAAACTCTTTGTCAAGATAAGACCACTGAGATTCTTCACAAAATTATTTTCTCCAATAGATAGATATATAAAAAGAATACACAATCATACTTTATTTTCAATTCATCTCACCAAACAATATTTGGTAACCATCACACTTCCTCTAACTAACAATTATCTCTTTGAAGCCTAGATATGGACACTCCTTTAACATATTCCCAAAACATGGGAGACTCCCATATCTCCATATCTTTCTCTAACTTACAATCTTGCTTGACTTTAATTGAAACCTTGACTTCATTCCTTTCTTTAGATTTGTTATGAAAAGTGAAAAACATAAACTCTTGTCTTTCCTTTATGTCTATCATGGTAAATAAACCATCTATGGTCTCAGTTCAATATCTCCTGATGGGCTTAGGTTTTCATACCCATTTATGACCTCTTCCTTGTATACTAGGAGATCCATACACCTTATCTTGCTTTGAGAACTCATTCAATATATTCTTATAATATGTAGCAATGTGACCAATTATATGACATTTGAAACAAACAAGATCCTTCGTCCCTTTTGCTTGTTGATGATTGTGACCTTCCATTTCTATCTAGATAAAGGATAAATCTCTTATATCTTATTGATATCTAATTCCTTCTTTAAATTAATAGGCATCCCACCTTGATCAAGATTAACATTCAAAGTCCTTAGTATAAGCACCATTGAGTGATCTTTAGGAGTAGAGTGCTTCTTCAAACTATTCTTACATAAACTAGCAATATGTCCTACATTATTACAACTATATCAAATAATTATTCAACATACCTCTTGAATAATCTAAGTTAAGTACTCTCCAAGATCAATTGATCCTTCTTTCAAGGCTCCATGTGAAATTATTCTTAGAGCTTAGCTTTTTTTAATATCTTTCCCTATGACCACATTGATAACAAAAAAGACAATGGCCATGCAAAAAATTGGCATACCTTACTGCATTGGGATGTATAAATGGTCTTCTTTCATTATTCATGACCTGATTTAACTTCTTTTGATCTTCTTCAAGCTTACTTATCTTTTAAAAAAAAATGCTCATGCTCATCCTGTTAGTCAAATTCCACCCCTGGGTTTACACCTTTCAAATTTGGCCAAGTCTACTACTTAGTTTAACTTCAGAAGAAATGTTCTTTGACAAATCCCAAAACAAATTCAAGTCTTTTCCTTTTGGAAAGCTCATTGTGGTCTTTGCTAAGCCTATGCCGAATTCCTTTAGGTTTTTGTTTTAACCCTTTGCTAGATTCTTTCAAATTTTTTGTTTGCAGCATTTTTCCTTAAGTGTATTTATTTCAAACTTTTCATTTTCAACTTTCCCGAAGGATAAGTCTCCAAAAAGTTACCCTATGCATTTTTTCTACAAGATATCCTTTCAAATCCGAATGACACTTTGAAACTTTTTTGAAGGGTATTTTTCCTTCCAAATAGTCCAATTCATCTTTTTTGAAGGGATCATTTCAACTTTCTTGAATGGCATTTCACTTTTCTTGAAGGGTACTTTGAAACTTCTCCAAAGGGCACCTTTCAAGTAGGATGCCCTTTCAAAAAAGTTTAAACGGTATATTTCGCTATTTTTTAAGGTTACATTTCAAAAAAATTGGAGGGCTCTTTTTCAAGAAAAAGGACAAAACAAAATTTTTGAAGGGTACTTTGGAACGTTTCTAAAGGGTACCTTACAGCTGAAATGGTCCTCTGTAAGGTTTTAAATGGTATTTATCAGGAAAGCATCCTTTCTAGATGGTCCATTTAAAACATTTCAAAATGCCAAATAGACGCTGATGAATTCTTTCAAAAAAAAAGGTAAGAGACAATTTTTTTTGAAGAAAAGATCATTTTAAAAAATCTGAAGGACACTTGCAACTTTTTTGAAGGAATTGTTACAGAGAAATTGCTTGAAACAAATTACCCAAAGGGTAATTTTAGAGGGAAGTGTCCTCCATATTTTTTTCTAAAGGTTACCCCTCTGTAATGAAGAGGATCAAGTAAAAAATCTAAAGGAAATATTCAAGAAGATTATTCAAAGATAGCCATTGGGATTCAAACAAAGGATGATAGCCTGCAAGAAGTAAATTTCAAACTATGTAAAATAGCCATTTATATTAAAAAGACTTGGTGAGAACATGAGATAAAATGTGGAGATAATAAATGGTCGAATCCTGAGCATATGGTGCAAACAAGGCAAGCAAAATAGATAGATTGACAGTTTGAGTCACTACTTCCATTAAATAAACAACTACAGGTGTCAAGAGGATAGATAATAGTTAGAAATAAAATTTTCTAACCATCATAATGAGTCCCATTCCCCCTTAGTAGTGTTATGTGTTAGCTTCTCTATTTTTTAGTTTTGAACTCTTATGGATGATCTTCAATACAAGTAATTTCTTGTGCCACTCCTGAAGGTTTTATGTCACTTGCCATGATTCTCATGACTTGTTTTGGACAAGTAAACCTCCTGGCATGACATGGATCACCCCATATATCTCTCTCATGCATCTATAATTGATTCTCACATGTGGACATATGTCCTTGTGTCTCTTCAGCTTCTCTTCTCTCTATTTTCCCCAGAGTTATATAAATTGATACATTTTTTACTATTGTAGAGGAACACATTTTGGTATGGAAAAGCCCTAATAAAATGACATTAAACTTTTCATCTAAACAATGAATACAAGACGAATTCTGAGTTGTGAACTTCTATCTGAGTATGTGAGTGATGTATAGTGGAGCCAAGTGATAGGATCATCCTTACTCCCTTTACCATTCATGTTTGAACAAAAGATCTAATGTTAACAAGTCACGTGAAGTGTGTTAAATTCATTAAAATCTCTTTCAAGTATGTAATTGTATCTAGTGTGTGCAATTTACCCCTTAGGTCGATTATCTTATTGATTATCTCAAGCATGTTACCTTCACATTCAAACACTATGTTATTATCTTTCAATGCATGGAATTAGTCTTAGAAAGCATTTTTATTGACTAGAAGTGTGATAGTTAGTGGGATAAATTACTGGTGGATAACCTCTTTAGCATATTTTTCTATTTTATGAAAACTCTTGACTCTTTTCATGAATAAGCATTAGATTAGGTGATAGACACTTAGAGAAGAATTTAGGGAGCTAGTCCTTTTCAATCCTAGAGACTCATCTCTATTGTAAGTTCCCAAAAACTTGAGGGATGATTTAATGTTGCATCAAATTGAAGGAATTTCATAGAATTTCCTAGGGTACACAATTTGATGACAATAGTTCTAGCATGCCTAGTGGGACAGCTAGTCCTAATTGTTTCCATGTCAAGGTGAATGTTGGCCTCGACAAGTACAAGTCCAAGGTTGTATAAGTGTTCTTAACCTAGAATTTGGTGACTCTAAAAGGTGATAATTTTTGGTTGTAGATCAAGTTCTTCACATTATACTTCATGTTATTCACTAGATTATTTTCTAGTAGAGCCTTTAATCAAGTCTCTCTACCTGAAACTCCTCTTGAAGAAGAACACCCTGAACCATTCCTAACCTTTAGAGATCCTAAACAAGAATGTTTTAAAGGGGAAGAAGAGGAGGTTGAAGAATAAGTAGATCAAGAGGAAGAAGAGATGGCTATAAGACATGCTCTCCTAACCTTTAATACCCAAAATCTAATTAACCTTCCTACATATGATCCTATTCCTCCTAATGCTACCAAAAGTCTCCCCAATTTCAATGGAGAGGGCCCTGTTACCCCATCTAAGCATATTAGGGATATTTCAAACTTTTGAAATTTCCAAAATATCACCCAAGCTAACATTGATATTAGACAACTTTCCATATATCTAAAAGGGAAGGCACTTGATTGGTATAGGACATTGGAAGGTGGTTGTATTACTAATTGGGATGGCTTTGGAGAGTTGTTGGTAAATAGGTTTGAAAATAAGAGTGACCACACTTCACTAATTCACCTGTTGAATGTGATAAAGAGAGTTCCTAATGAATATATGGGAGATTTTAATGAGAGATTTCAAAGAACATGGCATAGGCTACCACCTATTATGAGGCCTCCTCCAAGCTTTCTATTCCCAACCTATCTTAAGGATATTTACACTAATATAGCAGTAATGTTGTAATCAATGGGAGGATATACTTTATCCAAGGCATATGAGATAACCATTAAAGCTAGGAATAGTTTGATACAAGCTAGGAAATTACCTCCAAGAGTATCCATGCCTTTTTTTTCTCATAATTAACTTAAATCCCCAAGAATATAACAAGTTCCCAATACCAAGGTTAAAACTAAAACCACTCCCAAGAAGGTAGATGATGTTATAGATAAGGATGAGATGATTTGGTCTTTGCAAGCCCAACTCAAGCAAGTACAAATGTATGCAAGTAATCCACCTAATACTCAATAAGTCTATAGACCTCCACCCCAATACACTAATAAAGGAAGAGGACAAGGTTAAAAAAGTTTACATAGGTAGCCTAATGCCTATAATCCTAATTCCATTCCATCCACAAAGGTTGTTTTTCTAGTCCACACCAATCTAGTTTAAGGAGAGGAACATTTAAATCATTGGGGTAGATATCAAAGTCAGTTTATGCATAATGGTGGAGAAGGTAATCAAGCTTTGGTATCTAAAAAAAGAGCTACTCCTTATGTTACATAAGAAGAATCAAATCTCATGTAAAGAGATGTTCAATATGAAGGTAACAGTTGAAGTACTAGTTTTATGAATTTCCAAGTAGAAGATGATTATGTGTTGAATAAAAATAGATCATTTATAGCCAACATAAGGGATAAAAATAGTTATTTAGGAGATAATATAGTAGCACAAGTGATTCCAAGTAGTTCCTCTCTAAGGTCACAAAGTGCAAGTACCAATGTAATAGATCCTACTATTCACACTACTCCTCAAAGTCAGAATGTGAGAAAGGCTAGAAAACCTCTAGTGAAACAAGCTCAATATCCCTCATTACCTTCAAGAATGTAAGACAAGGTGAATCCTTCCTATATAAACATTATTGATTCTTTGAAGAATACCAAGACAAAAATTTCTCTTTGGTAAGTATTACATATGCTTGGTCAAAAGGAAATCCTACAAGAACAACTTGCTAATATCAATGTAGCTCCTAAAGCTCCAAATTACCATGGTGTGGCCCTTAATAACACACCAAATCATGTTTTAGATCCATTCACCAAATTTGAAAATCCTCCACATTTCTACCTCATGCTCATTGTGGGAGACAAATTGGTTCACAGCTGCATTGTGGATAGTGGGGCCAGTAGCATAGTTATACCTAAAGTGGTTGTTGATAAATTGGAACTAAAATATGAGCCTCATGACAAGGGTGTGTTGCATCTTGATGGAACTCCAGCCAATATTGTGGGGTTGGTTATATTTTTGAAAGTTTTATTGCATGATTTTCCAAGTTTACCCATCCTACAAGACATTATGGTGGTTTATCTTCCAACTCAATTTGCTATTTTCTTGTCAAAAGAATTCATGGAAAATATTGGAGGGTACCTTACAGATGATTGGTCTTTTCTATCATTTATAACAATAAATGGAGCTAAAGTAACTATAATAACACAATCCTTTGCAAGGTTCCACATTGAATCATATGTGGAGACAAGTTCATATCAGAATTGTATGGTTAGTGAGCAAGAAGAAAGTGCCATTAGTGGTGAAACATCATTTCCATTTGAAGGTATTTATAACCTCTTTATTGATGAGTATGGTACTGAAACTAATGATCATGACCCCTATGCATTCATAAAATAAAATAAATTAGGAGAATATTGATGCATGAGAAAAACATTCTTATACCATCACTCACTAATGAGGATCATGAACTTAAAGGGATATGGGAAATGTTTTTTGATGGCCTCGAAGTAAGGTAGGAGTAGGATTTGGTGTCATGTTGGTTTATCCCTCAAAGAACTAGTACTACTCTTCATATAGATTCCATTTTCATTGTACTTGCAATGTAATAAAATATGAGGGCTTATTTCATGGCCTCTAATGGGCAAAGAAAAAAGGAATTAAGAATTTGAAGGTATATGGAGATGGTGAATTGATTATACATCAAGTGAGAAACCAAGCTATATCCAATAACTCTTTACTTAAGTCATACATGCATAGGGTGTGAAATCTAATTGAGGACGTTGATGCTTTCAATATTGAACCTATACCAAGATACTCAAATGAAAATGCTGATAGGTTGGTTGTGATAGGAGTACACTTTGATATAGTTACTGATGTAAGTAAATAGAAGAATCAAACTCAGATCAAATTCATTATGAGACCTTCTATTCCAGATAGTGAAGTGTCTTTGAAAGTGTTTGAGTGTGATAAACACATTGTGTAATTCATTTAAAATGAAGAAAAAATTTCTTCAAGAATCAAAAGAAGCTTCATAATCAATATGGAGAACAAGTTATCCAATTGAAGACAAACAAGATACCAAAGGGGATAGTTACTTTGGAGAATGTGTTTAATGAAGATGATCAAAGAAGGAAGAAAAGGGTAAGCATGTATGAAAATGAATTGAATTATGAAAGGATCTTGATATTTGAGGAAAAAATTCTAAAATTTGGTAAGATATGTTCTCTTTATGAAAGATAAGACTTCATTGAATTGTGTAAAGAATTTCATGATATATTTCCATGGGAATACAAGGATTTGAAATGGTTCGATCTAGGTCTAGCTCATCACATCATTGAGTGAGAACCTGGAGCTAAACCACTTAAGTAAAATCAAAGGCCTATCAATCTGAGATAGAGACACTAATGAAAAAAGAGCTTACCAAATTAATTGAGTCTATAATTATTTTTTCTATCAAACACTTAACTTGGGTAGCTAACCTTGTACCCATTCAAAAAAAGAGTGGAGAGATCAAACTCTATGTGGACTTTAGGGATATGCATAGAGTTTCACTCAAAGATCATTACCCACTACCTTCCATGGAGTAGATTTTGCAAGTGGTTTCAGGTTATCAATGCTTTTCACTACTTGATGGATATTTAGGTTATAACCAAATATTGGTAAATGAGGAGGATTAATTCAAGATAACATTCAGCAAAAAATGGGGAAATTTTTCATATAGAAAGATGCCTTTTGTTTTGTCTAATGCTAGTGCTACCTTCCAAAGGGCAATGGACACAGCCTTTAAAGGTTTGATCAATAAGTTTTTGCTTGTATACCTTGATGATATAAATATTTTTTCCAAGGATGCTAATGACCACATGAAACATCTACGTTAAGTCTTTGAGAAGTGTAGAGAGTTTGGAGTTTCTCTTAATCCAAATAAATGTATCTTTGTTGTTCATGAAGGCAAATAAGTAGGTCATGTTGTGTCAAAAGAAGGCTTCTCTATTGATCCTAAAAGGATTGAATCAATTATAGGCTTGTCTTTTCCTCTACAAAAGAAAGGTTTGCAAAGTTTCTTAGGCAATATCAAATTTGTAAGAAGGTTTATTCTAGGATTTGCTACTTTGGTGAAGCCTATTACAGTGATGCTCAAGAAGAACCAGGCTTTTTCATGGACAAAAGAAGGTACAAATAGTTTTGAGGTAATCAAACAAGTAATTTCTTAATATCGTACTCTCTTAAACCCAAAATTTTCTAGATATTTCATACTCTACACTTTTACTAACCTTGACACAATCTTAGCTATGCTTATGCAAAAGAATGATGAGGAAGTTGAACAACCAATTGCATTCTTTAGTCAAAGATTGGAAGATTATGAGGTTAAGTATACATTTGTTAAAAATAAAGATCTAGATGTGATAATAAGCTTAAAAAATTTCAAGCACATGGTTTTGAATAACAAAATACATGTCATGGTCTCTCATTCTAGCTTGAAAGAGTTCCACCTAAGCAAATACCTCAATGATATGAGATCTAGGTGGATGAAAAAGGTAATGGAGTATGATGTTGATATCAAGGTAAAAAAAATTGATAAGAGGAAAGTGGTTATGTGAACATATAGATTTATATCTTTGAGGGCTAAGGGAAGAAGTCTTGGTTAATCAAGCTCATCCCCAACCAACTGGTCACATACCAATTCAAAGTTGGACATAAGACATCATTGATTTATTTTAAAATAGTGATTGTCCTAATGGTTTTAACAAGTCACAAAGAAGGTATTTTAAACTGAAAACCATTCCTTATTGTCTTGTAGATGGTATTCTCTTTTATAAGGATGTGAATGGTGTAAAACTAAGATGTGTTGATAATGGTCAGTTTCACATCTTGCTAGAAAAGTTTCACAATGGTGTAGATGGAGGTCATTTCTCCCCCAAAACAACAACTATAAATATAATGAGGGCATGGTATTATTGGCCTGACCTTTTCAAGGATTACTATTCTTGGGTTAAGAGGTGTCCTCAATGTGCCTTCTTTGTAGGTAAATAGAAATTTGCATCCCTTCCATTGAATCATGTCCAAGTAGACCAACCTTTCATGTAATGGAGCCTTGATTTCAATGGTATTATCAGCCCTCCATCAGGTGCTAGACGCAAATGGATATTGATTGTTGTTAACTACTTCAAAAGGTGGGTAGAAGCTATTTCCCTAAAGGAGGCAAATGAAAATGTAATTTTGGAGTTTTACTAGAGTATCAAAACAAGATTTAGGGTTCCCTATACTATCATTTTTGATAATGAACTTGATTTTATGAGTGCTAAAACTTTTGAGTGGGAAAATAGGAATGGAATTTACATGATTACCTCATCTAACTATTACCCTCAAGGTAATGGACTGGCTAAGTCTACTAATAAGAACCTCATCAAGATCATCATAAGGACATTCAAGAAAAATCAAAGAGCATGACATACCATGTTGAAGATAACCTTCTGGGCTGATAGGATCACTCTTAAGAGATCAATTGGTAACTCTCCCTTTATGTTTTTTTATGGGAGAGAAGCTAGGATGTCTATCTCTCAAGAGCTCCCTACTCTAAGAATTACACATCAGCTAGAGCTACTAGAAAATACTCCAATGGAATTCAGATAGATAGAACTAATGCAACTATAAGAAGAAAGGGACAATGTGAATAAGACCATGGAACACCACCAAGTACTCATGAAGAAGTCCTTTGAAAAAAGAGCAAGTACAAGAGTGTTTAAGGAAGGTGACTTGGTTCTGAAATGGGATGAGGACATAGAAAAACCAGGTAGAAATACAAATTTTGATGCTTTGTGGGGTGGCCCTTACATCATTACCAAGTGCAAGTAAAACAACTCCTTTTAGCTGACCAAGATGAATAGAGAATAATTTCCTATCCCTATGAATGGGATAGATTTGAACAATTAGTATGAACACCTGCTCACCATTGGATCCTTATTTTGTAAATTTTCTTAGACATTAAACATTGTGTAATTCTTTCCATCTTGATCAACACATATTGTTAAAATCATTCTTGTATGATTAGTCATGCACCATTGGATCTTTATATAGTCCTAAACTTTAACTCTACTAAATAGCCATCATATTGACTCATTTGAATCAATTCACTTCATTTGATTTGGAAGAATAAACTCCCATGACTTGTTAGATCTCCAATAGGTCCAAATATTTATCATCAAGCAAATTAAATATGGGAACCATGTTGATATGCATGAGTAACTATTTTTTTTATGCTGAATAACTTATTCTATGCTTTGATGCAGATCTTAAATTTGGACCAGATGATATCTTTTCTTAGGAAAATCTAACCATGTGACCCAATACTTCTAGAACTCTTACACATGTGAGATATAATTCCATAAATATGCTTCTTTATCAACTTTTGTCATAGAGCCAACCATGTCCAAATCTATCTAGAAGACCAACTTTGAGCATCCATAACTTCTATCGTGGTACAATGCATGAGCTCAAATTTAATGAAAATTATCTATGTTCAAAACTCAACAAAACCATATGATCAGATTATCTTGACATTAGCATACATATAATATATAACACCTTGAACATGCTCACTCATATCTTTCTATCTCATTAAAAAATTGGCAAAGTATGGGAAAACACAATCAATCTGCCTAGAGCCCGATTTTACATATGCATAAATTTTGATGTGCTACATCACATGATCTAGAATTAAGAATAAATAAATTAGGTCTAAGAATGAAAAAACCCATATGCTCAACTTATTATGAAATATTTACATATGCAAGTTATAACCTCATAAACATGCTTACTTATCTCTTTCTAACCATTTTGCAAATATAGCTAAGTATGGGAAAATAATGAAATCTGATTGAGAAGCCAACATTGTACCCTCATAACTTTGATTACACTTTGGTGAATGAATTGAGATATAGAACATGAAAACTATGGACTATAGTGATCACAACCATATGATCAACTCCCCTTGACTCCTTCCCATGTGGCAATGGTGATGTCATCAAATTGCCAACTTATCTAATTTGCCATTAGACACAAAGTGTCTAGATGAAAACTATGATCAATTAGTTAAATTTAACTTGTGCACAGAAGTAGTATAAGCATGGATAATGTCTTATAATACCCCTTATAAAATTTCAAACCTTCATACTCATACCTGATCTTCTCAAGCTATGTCAATACTGAGGAAGAACCAACCATACATAAAGCACACTAGAACAAGCACATTGTCCACTTTGTCATTGTCACATAAAAGCACACTGCACACTTTGTAATTGTTAAATAGCCTATCAAGGCTATTAATCCACTCACTAAGGAACCTCCATGACACCACTATGACATCATCATGACAACTCTCCAATAATCTCCACCTTTTTCTTTGATGTAAAAACCCATTAATATATCAATATATGGCTCAAGTTATCTCTCTTCAAAGCACTCCCTCAATAGGAGCTTTCTCCCCATTAGGAAATTTCTCTGCCTCTAACACAATGATAAATTGGGCACACACTAATCCTAAGGACCTAAATATACTATCAAAAATAGGAAAATACCATATTATAAATACGATACGAACTCCCCCTTACTTTGAGCCACCTCTTCTTATCTTGACAACATCTTCTTGCTCCATGCCAACACTCCCTTCAACTAGGTACTAAAATAAATGAATAAATAACATAAAAAACCATAAAAATATTAAAAAATCTTACCAATAAATATTTGAGAGGGACTCCCCCTAATAATTTTGAGTAATTTCACCTTCTGAGCATTCTCATATCTCTACACACCATGGAGAACCACCATACAAACTTACTAGCCTTCTATCTCAAGACACTTCCATGACCACCAAATCTACATATGAACTATAAAAAAAATAGGAAATATATACTAAACCAATCTAAGATCATACCTTTAGATGATCATACCTTTCTCTTTTAGAGAAAACTGAGCAACAAGCACTCTTCTTAGAACTAGGCATGTCTAGCCTCCTTAGAACACTACCTGAAACTTGCAGAGTTAAAAATTTTTAGTAGACACCACTTCAAGACCTAAAAAACTATATATGGATAAATTTCATATTCCCCCTCAAACACACCAATTTTCATGGACAAACTCAATCTTTGCCACATACTTCTTTCACAAACCTACTAGCCAATTAGCCCTCTATATTGACAAAAACTTGAATAATATGAGAACTAAAAACCTTAAATTCTATATGAAGATTTATTTAATAATACATTTGTCCCATAAAACATTTTAATAATCCTTAGACCTCAATTCATAATGCATATCACTTTTCTAGCATAGCCTGAAACCCTAGAATCTTAAAACAAGCAGGGTCAACAAACCTCCTTTTGGTCAAAACACACCTTTAAAAATAATTTTACACTTGGAGAAACCCATGACACACATTTGGGTAAAAAAATTGATCTTCCATACCTTTTTAAGCCTTGCATTCCTATAACCCATTTGTATAACCTATAAGCTCTTAGGCACAAACTAGGAAACTAGAGATCTAACAAAAATCCTCAATTAACACATATAGACCTTAAAAATTCAAAAATACCTGGAGAACATAAAAAACAAAATCATAAACCTTTAATAGTACCAAACACTTATTGACACTACATCAAACTCTTTAAGCCTCTTGGAACCATCCATTCTAACTCTGTACTATAGTTCCTTCACAAACCTCTAAAATAAGCTCACGAATTTGTTACTCCTCCTTAACCAAAGACCTTATTTTATTAGCATTGTCATCTTGAGGATAAAAACATGACTCTCCACATGTTTTTTCATATATTTAACTACACAATCTTTTGATCATAGGACCTAACCAATTACAAAGCTCACCCTAACTTTATGCTTTATCAAGAACATGGTATCTTCATCAAGACTTCAAATACTATCCAATAATAGTCAATACTCAAATAGAGACACTTCATATTTAGAACACTATAAACATTCATGGAATACACAATTTGCATCTACCACAAATTGATATGCAGATAGATATTTGAAACTCACCTTTATACAAGAACATCCAAACCATGATCAACAATCAAAACTCTTTCTCAAGATAGGACCACTGAGATTCTCATAAACTTATTTTCTCCAATAGATAGATATATAAAAAGAATGCACAATCATACCTTATTTTCAATTCTTCTCATCGAACAATTTCTGATAGCCAAATTCCCAAGACTCAGGAGACTCCCATATCTCCATATCTTTCTCTGACTTGCAATCTTGATTGACTTTAATTGAAACCTTGAATTCATTCCTTTCTTTATATTTGTTATCAAAAGTAAAAAACATAAACTCTCTCTGTATGTCTATCATGGCAAATAAACCATCTATGGTCTTAGCTCAAACTCTCCTGATAGGCTTAGGTTTTCATACCCATTTATGATCTCTTTCTTGTATACTTGGATTTCGATACACCTTATCTTGCTTTGGGAAATCATTAAATATATTCTTATAATGCATAGCAATGTGACTGATTATATGAAATTTAAAACAAATAAGATTCTTCATACCTTTTGCTTGTTGATGATTGTGACCTTCCATTTCTATCTAGATAAAGGATAAATCCTCTTGTATCTTATTTATATCTAATTCCTTCTTTTCAGTAGTGGTCAGCCCACCTTGATCAAGATTAACCTTCAAAGTCTTTGATATAAACACTATTGAGTGATCTTTAGGAGTAGAGTGTTTCTTCAAACTATTCTTATAAAAACTAGTAATATGTCCTACTTTATTACAACTGTATCAAACAATTAATCAACATACCTCTTAACTAATATTTTAAAGTATTCTCCAAGACTAATTTATCCTTCTTTCAAGGATCCATGTGAAATTATTCTTAGAGGTCAACTTTCTATAATATCTTGCCCTATGATAATATTGATAGTAAAAAAGACAATGGCCATGTAAAGAACTGGCATACCTTATTGCATTAGGATGTCTAAATGGTCTTATTTCACTATTCATGACTTGATATAACTTCTTTTGATCCTCTTCAATCTTACTTAACCAAAAAATGCTCATGCTAATCCTGTTGGTTAGATTCTACCCCTGGGTTTGCACCTTTCAAATTTGGCCAAGTCTAATACTTGGTTTTCCTTTAGAAGAAATGTTCTTTGACAAAGCCCATAATAAATGCAAGTATTTTCCTTTTGGAAAGTTAATTTTGGTCTTTGCTAAGTGTATGACAAATTCCTTTGGGTTTTTGTTTTAAGCCTTTTCTGATTTCTTTTGGACTTTTTGTCCAAAACATTTTTCCTTAAGTTTATTTCTTTCAAGCCTTTTGTTTTCAAATTTCCTGAAGGATAAGTCTCCAAAAAGTTACCCTACACATTTTTTTTGAAAGATATCCTCTCAAAGCCAAAGTGTAGTTTGTAACTTTTATGAAGGGTATTTTTCCTTTCAAGTGGTCCAATTCATGTTTTCTGAAGGGATCATTTTAGCTTTCCCAAAGGGCATTTCACTTTTTTTTAAGGGTACTTTGCAACTTCTCTTAAGGGCACTTTTCAAGTAGGATGCCCTTTACAACAATTCTAAAGGGTACATTTCAAAAAATTTAAAGGGTTATTTTGCAAGAAAATGGACCAAACAAAAATTGTGAAGGGTACTTTATAATTTTTTTGAAGGATACCTTGCAGCTGAAATGGTCCACCAAAAAGTCTCAAAGGGTATTTTTTAGGCAAGTGTCCTTTCCAGACGGTCCATTTCACAAAGTCTGAAGGGCCAAATATAAGCTAATGAAATCTTTCATAAAAAGGTAAGAGATAAAAAGTTTGAAGAAAAGATCATTTCAAAAAAGTTGAAGGACACTTGTATCTTTTTTGAAGGAATTATTATAGGGAAAGTACCCAAAATAATTTCCCTAAAGGGTACTTTTCTAGGGAAGTGTCTTCCATAGTTTTTCTAAAGGGTACCCCTTTGAAATAAAGAGGATCAAACAAAAAAGTTGAAGGAAATGTTTGAGAAGATTATCTGAAGATAGTCATTGGGATTCAAATAAAGGATGATGGCCTACAGGAAGTCAATTTTAAACTATATAGAATAGATGTTGCTATTCAAAATACTTGGCAAGAACATGAGAAAAAACATGGAGATATCAAATGGTTGAATCCTAAGCATTTGGTGTAGACATAGAAATAAAAATGGATTGGTTGATGGTTTGGGTCATTGCTTCCATGAAATAGATAACTACAGGGGTCAGGAGGATAACTAGTAGTTAGATAGAACATTTTCTAACTGTCATCATGAGTCCCATTCCCCCTTTGTAGTGTTATGTGTCAACTTCTCTTTTTTTAGTTTTGAACTCTTATGGATGATGTTCGATAGAATTAGTTCCATGTGCCACTCCTAAAGGTTTTATGCCATTTTCCACCATTCTCATGTCTTGTTTTGGATAATTAAACCCCTTGGTATTACATGGCTCACCTCATCCATCTCTCTCATGTATTTGTTTTTGATTCTCACATGTGGACACATGTCCTTGTGTCTCTTTAGCTTCTCTTCTCTCTCTCTTCCCCAAAGTTATATAAATTGAGCCATTTTTTACTATTATAGAGGAATACATTTTTGGTATGGTGAAGCCCTACTAAAATGACATTGCACTTTAATTTTTAACATTGAATATGAGACCAATTCTAAGTTGTGAACTTCTATCTATGTATGTGAGTGATGTATAGTGGATCCAAGTGATAGAATCATCCTTAATACCTTAACCCTTGATGTTTAAACAAAGGTTCTAATGTTAACAAGTCATGTGAAGTGTGTTAAATGCATTAAACTCTCTTTCAATTTAAGTCAATTATCTTATTTATTGTCTCAAGCATGTTACATTCACATTGAAACACTATGTTAATATATTTCAATATATGTAATTAGTCTTGGAAAGCATTGTTATTAAGTAGAAGTGTGATAGTTGATGGGATAAATTCTTGGTGGATCACCTCTTTAGCATAGTTTTTTGTTTTATACAAACTCTTAACTCTTTCATGATCAAGCATTATATTAGGTGATAGACACTTAGAGAATAATTCAAGGAGCTATCCCTTTTCAATCCTAGAGACTCATCTCTCTTATAAGGTCCCAAAAACTTGAGGGATGATTCAATGTTGCATCAAATTAAAGGAATTTCATAGAACATCCTAGGGTGCACAATTTGATGACAACACATCCTTTAGTGAATCTAGCTTGGTTTCCAATTGAATGCACTCATCCTCTTTAGTTCTCATAATTGAAATAACAACCATCAACTGACCTCTATGAACATGGATAGTCTCCTTATCACTCTTATATTTTTTAGCTATGTCATCCTCTATTCTACATGTTTTCTCTAACAAACTTTCCTCAAGAGAAAGGACTTGTGATTCAATACCTTTGATAATATTTCTCATCTTATGATTCTTCTTCTTTAGCTCCTTTAGTTAACTAAGTCTACTCATGAGCTTAGCTTCTAGATCAAATTATTCTTCACTATCATGATAAAATTATTCATTACACAAGATGTCCTTTTATTTTGAATGACTTTCTTCTTCTTAACTCAACCTCTTCTTGGAATCTTATAGCCAAATCTTCAGATCATTGATAACATTCTCATATTCTTTAGATACTTTATTCAAAGTACATATTTATTCTTCAAGTGCCTTGATCACAACCATCAATTTTCGATTTTATTTCATGAACTACTTAGCCATATTTATACCTAATTAGGATCACCTTCAAGTTATTAGGGTTTCTCTGAAGGACATTGCTTTGATACCAATTGTTAGAGGTACAATCATTGAGAGGGTGGGTAAATCAGTGATCCTAAATAATCCAAACTTTAATTTCAATCTTTAGAATTTCTTAATCAGTTACCATAAGCATTAATGAAGGATACATTTCTTTCAAATCAATAATAGAGGCAATGCAAGATCAATCACATAACACATCCCATATATGGAAAACCCTCTTGGGGAATAAAACCCACTAGAGCCTGAAATTGGACTACTATCCTATATAACAAGATCTAATTTAGACCAGTAAGATACCAATTAAGGAACTACCATTATTAGTTTTATTGAGATTATAATCACATAGGGAACTACTACACCTATCTAGCTGATCGCCCACAACAACTATATCTTTATCAAGTTTCACATTGCAAGAAGGTTATTACCCCCTTAGATGTTGAGCTACCACAACACCTATGAACACATCCACCTTTGGATTGATTTCTACAACACCTAATGATCAAAATCTTATTATAAATCTCTCAATTTATCTAAAGCCACATTTTGGATCACACAACACTCCCTTTTGTCTAAAACACATTACAAACCTGAACCAACACATAAAGATCAATTAGGACACATTACATATCCCAATTATCTCCACTCTTCAACTCTTCAAAATCAACGTATTATTCAAAACATATCTATCACAGTATTCAAAAACATCACCAAATGTCATACGCACTATCCACACTCTAATCAGTCTCTCAAAGTAGCCACCAAACTCTCACAGACACCAGCAATCGTTAGCTCATACTCAAGATATTCAAAACATCCTTTTATATCACTCTAGACCTCTTTATTCATGCTCAATCCGTAAGAACACTATTCTAATAATAGAAACATGACCTATAGGTGATATATATAGTCCTCAAATTGATCTACTCTTGATATCATCTTCAGGTCAATCTACCCCTCCTTCACTCCATAAATCACACACAAGCCTCTCTCTAAAATTCTCCCAAGTCTCTTCTAGGTTTATTAAGTCCAATTATCTATGTGTTGAACTTCAAAACCTATCTTAGATAAGCATGCTTGATCCTCTTCTCTCTCTACTATTCCTCATTGACTTGTACCTTCTCTTTTAAATTTTCTTACCTTCACTTGGATCCACACTCACACTCTCTCATCCAAGTCTTACTATTCTAGAACCCATTAACTTTAGTTCTACTATTTATAGATATATCTTGATCAACACGATATTAGTCAACCATTAGGTATGTATTAACCCTTAAGACATATATCATACAAAGATAAGGCTCAATACAATCTAGATTAGTTGACCATAGCACCTATGGGTTACCCTTAAGCAACTACACCTTTTAACAAGGAACTTATAGCTCTTATAGGTCTCATGGAGAGATATTCATGCATTAGGCTCATCCTCAAGTAAAAAATAAACACAAGATCACTTATAATTACATAAGTCTAATATTTATGTCCCTTAAGACACCCTTAAAATCTCACAATCAACTTATTTTGTCTCTATGTATGCTCAAACAAATCAAACATAGACCTTATGCACATAGTCACCATTGATGAACACATAATCAACTTATTCAGAATTTTTTATACTCAAGATAGATTGAACACACCTCAAAAACCACATAGAACATCCTCATGGAGTCTAAAACAACATCCAATGTCTAATTCATCATGAGACAATGAAATATCGTCAACACAAGCTCAAATATCTCTCTCAAGTCACTTGCAGAATAAGCATGAACACATAGTCAAATTTTAGGATCAATAACTTTTTATGTATTCACTTTAATATCTTCAAGTCCATATTTCCAAATGAATATTGAATTCCTCTACCACTTTTATTTTTACATCACCACCAAATTCATCTTGTATTGAAAGATATGATCGAAATATAGTTCTTTTGTTTTGTTGTGTATAATTCAAATATTCAAATGGAAATAGTCATAGTTAAACTTTAGAAACCTTTCTTGCATCTCATGTCATCTCATCTTAGATAAAATAAAATCCATCAATTTTTATTAATATAAAAGATATAGGTGCCAAGGCTCAATCATTAAACTTCTATCACTTTGATTACATCTCATGCAATCTAGGAACATTGACTCAATGCACTTTATCAATCTCTATGGATTAGTTAGGTCCTTATCGAGCACCGTGCACCATTCAATCAATTAGTAAAAATAACCACTCACCATTGGATACTTATCCTATACCTTTTCTTAAACGTTAAACATTGTGAAATTCTTTCCATATTGATCAACACACATTGTTAGATCATTCTTGTATGATTGCTCACACACCATTGGATCTTCATATAGTCCTAAACTTTAACTCTACTAAACAACTATCATATTAAATCATTTGACTTAGTGTGCTCTATTTTATCTAGAATTACAAAATATTATGAATCATTATATCTTCACTAGGTCTAGATATTTAACATCAAACAAATTGACTATGTATGGGAACCATGCCAATATGCATGAGTAACCATTTTTTATCCTGAATAACTTCTTATGTGCTTCAATATAGGATCTCATATTTGAACCAGATGATATCTTTTGTTGGGATAATCCAATAATGTGACCTAATGATTCTATAACTCTTTATTTTGTTATATATAATAGAATAAATATGTCTCCTTATCAACTTCTATCATAGATCCAACCATGTCCAAATCTATCTAGAAGACCAACTTTGAGCATCCATAACTTCTACCATGCTACAATACATGATATCAAATTTAGTGGAAATGGTCTATGTTTAAAAATAAATAAACACATATGATTGTATTATATTTACACCTTCATATATGCAAGATAAAACACCTTGAACATGCTCACTTAGATCTTTCTACCTCATTGTAAAATTGGCAAAGTATGGGAAAACATAATCAATCTGCCTAGGAGCCCAAATTTGCATATGCATAACTTTTGATATGCTACATCTCATGATCTAGAATTAAGATTAAATAAATTAGGTCCAATAATAAACAAACCCGTATACCCACCTTCTTATAAAACATGCACATGTGCTTGTTCAAACCTCATCGACATGCTTACTTAGCTCTTTTTGACCATATTACAAATTTGGCTAAGTATGGGAAAATAATGAAATTTGACTGAGAAGCCAACTTTGTACCCTCATAACTTTGACCATACTTTGATGCATGAATTTAGATTTATAAAAGAACAAATAGGTAATATAATGATCAAAACCATATGACCAACTCCCCTTGACTCCTTCCCATGTGGCAATGGTGATGTCATAAAACTACCAACTTATCTAATTTCCCACTAGACCCAAAGTGTCTAGATGAAAACTATGATCAGCTAGTTGAATTCAAATTATGCACACAAACACTCAAAGAATGGATAATATCTTATAAGAAATCTTACACAAGTTCAAACCTTTGTATTCATCCCTAATCTTCTCAATCTATGTCAATACTAAAGATCAACTAACCATACATAAAGCACACTAGAACAAGAACATGAAACACTTTGTCATTATCACATAGAAGCACATTGCACAATTTGACATTATCATATAGCCTATAAAGGCAATTCATCCTCTCACTAGGGAACTTCCATGACACTAATATTACATCATCATGACATCTCTCCAACAATATCCCCCTTTGTCATTGATGTCAAAACCCATCAATATAGTAATATATTGCTCACCTTCTCTTTCTTCAAAGCACTCCATCAGTAGGAACTTTCTTTCCAACAAGAACTTTCTCCCCCTTTGACATAGTGATAAAGTGGGCACACACTAATCCTGAGGACCTAAAAAGAATATCAAAATTAAGAAAGGACCATCTTAGAAAGATGATACAAACTCCCCCTTACCTTGAGCCACATTTTCTTCTCTTAATATCTTTTTTTTCCATGCCAACACTCCCTTCAACTAGGTACTATAACCAATGAAGTAAAAACATACATAACCATATAAATATTGATAAATCTTGCCAATAAATATTTGAGAGGAACTCCACCTAGGGATTTTTATCAATTTCACCTTCTGAGAATCTTTATATCTCCACATGCAATGGAGAACCACTATATAGGCTTACTAGCCTTCTATCTCAAGACACTTTCATGACAACCAAATCTAAATCTAATCTATAAAAAAATTAGGAAACATGTTTTAAACCAACCTAATAACATACTTTTTTATACTCATAGCTTGCTCTTTTAGAGAAAACTGATCAACAAGCAATCTTCTTCAAACTAGGTGTGTCTAGCCTCCTTCTATCCCTACTTAAAACTTGTAGGTTTCACAATTTTTATTAGACATTACTTAAGGATGTGAAACTACATATGTATAGATATTTAATATTCCACCTCAAGCACACCAATTTGCATCAACAAATACATGTCTGCCACATACTTCCTTCACAAACCTACTAGCCAATTAGCCCTCCATATTGATAAAAACTTGAATAAAATGATAGATAAAAACCTTAAATTCTATATTAATCTTTATTTGAACACCCATTTATCCCATTAACCATATTAATAATTTTTATACCTTAATTCATAAGGCATATCACTTTTTTTAACATAACATAAAACCCTAGAATCTTAAAACCAGTAGGGTCAACAAACCTCCCTCTGGTCAATGCACACCTTTAAAAATACTTGCACACCTAGAGTATCCCATCACCCACATCTATACCAAAAATTGAGCTTCCATACCTTTTATAACCTTGAATTCATATAACTCATTTTTAGAACCTACAAGCTCTTAAGCATAAATTGGGAAACTCGATAACTAACAAAAAATCCTTAATTGGCACATACAGACCTTCAAACCTCAAAAATAATTAGAGAGAATAAAAATGAAATGGAAAAACCTTTCAAATCACCAAACACTTCTTGACACTACATCAAACTCATTATTCCACCTAAAATCATCCATTCTGACTTTGTATTACAAGTCCTTGACAAACTTCTAAAATAGGTTCATAAATTTGTTACTCCTCCTTAACTAAAGACCTTTGATTGGAATTATCATCTTGAGCACACAAACATGATTCTCCATACCTTCTTTCTTAGATTTAACTACATATTCCTCTAATCCTAAGACTTGACCAATTGCAAAGCTCACCCTAAATTTATGATTTATCAGAACATCGTATCTTCAACAAGACTTTAAATATTGTCCAATCATAGTCAAGACTCAATTAGATATACCTCATCCTTAGAACACTGTGAACTTATATGGCATACACAACTATAATCTACCGTAAACCGATATTTATATAGATATTTGAAACTGACCTTTATACTAGAATATCTAAACCATGATCAATAAGAAAAACTCTTTCTCAAGATAGGATAACTGAGATTCTTCACAAACTTATTTTCTATAACAAATAGATATATGAAAATAATGCACAATCATACCTTATTTTCAATTCTTTTCATGAAACAATATCTAATAGCCACCACGCTTCTTCTGATTGACAAGTGTCTCCTTGAAGTATAGATAGAGACAACCCTTTGACATAGAGACACTAAAAGTCCCAAAACTCATGAGACTCCCATATCTCCATATATTTCTATGACTTGAAGTCCTAATTGACTTTAACTAAAACCTTGACTTCATTTCTTTCTTTAGATTTGCTAGCAAAAGTAGAAAAAATAAACTCTTATCTTCCCTTTATGTCTATCATGGAAAATAAACCATATATGATCTCAGTCTGATCTCTTATGACAGGCTTAGTTTTCCATACCCATTTGTGACATCTTCCTAACACACTAGGATCTCCATACACCTTATCTTTCTTTAGGAACTCATTGAACATATTCTTACAATACCTAGTAATGTGACCAATTCTATGACATTTGAAACAAACAAGATCATTCATACCTTTTGCTTGAAAATGATTGTGACCTTACTTTCCTATTTGGATAGAGGAAAAATCCTCTTGTATCTTCTTGATAAATAATTCCTTCTTTGTATTAGATGGTATTCCACCTTGATCAATATTAACCTTCAAAATCTTTGGTTTCAACACCATTGAGTGATCTTTAGGAGCAGATTGCTTCTTCAAACTAATATTACAAAAACTAGAAATATGTCCTACTTTAATGTAACTATAACAAAAAATATTATTTAGTATACCTCTTGACTAATCTTAGTTAAGTCTTCTCCAAGACCAATTGCTCCTTCTTTCAAGGCTCCATATGAACTTATTCTTAGAGCTCAACTTTTTACAATATCTTGCCTTATGACAATATTGATAGTAAAAATGACAATGGCCATGTAAAGAACTGGCATACCTTATTGCATTGGTTTATCTAAGTAGTATTCTTTTATTATTCATGACTTGATCTAACTTGTTTTGATATTATTCAAGATTTCTTATATTAATAACAAAATGGTCATGATCATTCTTCAGTGAATCTATCTTGGTTTCTAATTGAATGCACTCATCCTCTTCAGTTCTTATACTTGAAATAACAACCATCAACCGACCTCTAAGAACTTGGATAGTCTCCTTATCACTCTTGGATTCTTAAACTGTGTCATCCTTTATTCTACATGCTTGATCTAAAAAACTTACCTCAAGATAAATGAATTATGCTTCAAGACCTTTGATCCTATTTTTCATCTTATGATTCTTCTTCTTCTACTCCTTCAGTTCACTAAGTCCACCCACGAACTCAACTTCTAAATCAGCTTCTTCTTTAATGTCATGACAAAATTATTCATTACATAAGATGTCCTTTTATTTTGAACAACTATAATCTCTTTAACTCAACCTTGTCTTGGAATCTTCTAGCTAAACCTTGAGATCATTGATAAAATTTTCATCTTCTTTGATATCTTTTTTCAAAGTACGTATTTGTTCTTCAAGTGCCTTGATCACAACCTTCCAATATTGATTTTCTTTCTTCAACTACTTAGCCATCTTTGTACCTACTTAGGATCTCCTTTAAGTTGTTAGGGTTCCTTCAAAGGACCTTGCTATGACAACAAATGTTAGAGGTACAATCACTAAGATGGGGGGTGAATTAGTGATCCCAAATAATCCAAACCTAATTTTTATAATTACTTAACTAGTTACCATAATTAATCATGAATCATACATATCATTCAAACCAATGAGCAAGAGAGATAATGAAATATCAATCACATAACACATCTAATATGTGGGAAAATGTCTTGGGGAATAAAACCCACTGGAACCTATAATTAGACTATTGTCCTATATAAAAAGATCTAATGTAGACTAGCAAGCTACTAATCAAAGAACTACCATTCTTGGTTTTAATGAGATTGAAATCTCATAAGGATATACTATACCTATCTAGATGAGCACCCACAACAACTAGATCTTTAGCAAGTTTCACCTTACAAGGAGGCTGTTACCCCCTTAGATGTTGAGCTACCACAATGACTCCTATGAACACATCTAACTTTCAATTGATGTATACAACACCTGATGATGGAACTATAATTATCAATCTCTCAATGTATCTAAATCCACATTTTGGATCACACAACACTCCCATTTGTCCAAAGCATATTACCTACTTCAGCCAACACACAAAGATCAATTAAGACACATTACATATCCTAATTATCTCCACTCTTCAACTATACAAAATCAATGAATTATTCAAAGAAATAACTCTACCATAGTCTTCAAAAACATTATTATATGATCATACACACTATCCATAATCTAATCAATCTCTCAAACCAGCCTACAAGCTCTCATAGACACCAATAATCCTTTGCTCATACTCAAGATACCCAAAACATCATTTTAGATCACTCTAAACTTTTTCTCTCATGATCAACCTGTAAGATCACTATTATAACCTTAGAAACATTACCTGTAGTTCATATATAAAATCCTCAAACTGATCTACTCTTTAGTTACTCTTTAGGTCACTTTATCCCTTATTTTCTCCATAAAGCACACACAAGCCTATCTCAAAACTCTCCAAAGTCTCTTCTAGGTTTATTAGGTCCAATGATGTATATGTTCAACTTCAACACCTAGCTCAAAAAATCATGTCTAATCATCTTCAATATCTATTGGTATTCATTTAATTGTACCTTCTCTTTCAAAGTTTCTTACTTTCACTTGGCTCCACATTCACACTCTCTCATCCAAGTCTTACTAGTCTAGAACCCATAGCCTTTGGTTCTACTATTTATAGATAAATCTTGATCAACACCATATTGGTCAGACATTAGGTATGTCTTAACCCTTAAGACATCTATCATAAAAATATAAGGCTTAATACAATCTACATTAGTCAGCCATATCACCTATTGGTTACCCTTATGCAACTACACCTTTTTACAAGGCACTTATAGCTCTTATAGGTATCATGGAGACTTATTCACCCATTAGGTTGATATTAAAGAAAAACATGAACACAAGATCACTTAAAATTACATGGGTCCAATCTTTATATCCCCTAAGACATCCTTAAAATATCAAATTCAACTTAACTTGTCTTTGTGTATGCTCAAATAACTCAAACATAGACCTTATGCACACAATCACCATTGACAAATAAATAGTTAACTTATTAAGAATTTTTCATAATCAAGATAGATTAAACACACCTCAAAAAACCATATAAAGTATACTCATGTATTATACAATATGATCTAATAGATAATTTATTATGAGACATCAAAATAGCATCAACACAAGCTCGAATATCCTTCTCGGGTCAGTTCAAAAATAATCATGAGCACATAATCAAATTATAAGCTCAATAACTTTATATGTATTCACTTAAAAATATTCAAGTCCATATTTTTAGATGATCCTTGAATTTATCTACCACTTTGTTTTTATATCACTAGGAAATTCATCTTCTACAAAAATATATGATTGAAATATAGAGCTCTAGTTTTCCCATGTAAAATTCAAATATTCAAATGGCAACAGTCACCATTAAAATTCTAAAACTATACTTTCATATCATGCTATCTCATCATAAAAGCAATTGTGGTTCATCAATTTTGGTTTATATTTAACACATAGGCTTCAAGGCTCAATCATTAAACCTCTGTCACTTTGACTACATCTTGTGCAATATAGGAATATTGACTCAACGTCGTCCATCAATCTTTGTGGAATATTCAAGTTATTATCGAGCACTACACACCATTTGATCAATTAGTACAAACACCCACTCACCATTGGATCCTTATCTTCTACCTTTTAGCATACATTAAACATCATGTAATTCTTCCCATCTCAATCAACACACATCACTAGATCATTCCTGTATGATTATCTATGCACCATTGGATCTTCTTATAGTCTTGAACTTTAACACTACTAAACAACTATCATATTGACTTTTTTGACTCAATGCACTATGATTTATATAGAAGTACAAACTCCCATGAAGCATTGGATCTCCACTAGGTCTGGATATTTAACATCAAACAAATTGACTATGGTAAACATGTCAATATACATGAGTAGCCATTTTTGATCTTGAATAACTTCTTATGTGCTTCTATGTAGTATCTCAAATTTGGACTAGATGATTTCCTTAGGATAATACAACCATATGACCCAATACTTATATAACTCTCATGAGTGTGAGATATAAAACTATAACCATGCTTCCTTATCAACTTTTGTCACAAAGCCAACCATGTCCAAATCTATCTGGAAGACCAACTTTGAGCATCTATAACTTCTACCGTGCTATAGCACATGAGCTTAAATTTAGTGAAAATGATCTATGTTCAAAAATAAACAAACCCATAAGATCATATTATCTTGACACATTCACATTTGCAATATATAACACCTTAAACATGCTCATTTAGCTCTTTCTACCTCATTGTAAAATTGGTTAAGTATGGGAAAACATAGTCAATCTGCCTAGGAGCCAAACTTTGCATATGTATTACTTATGGCATGTTGCATTACATGATGTAGAATTAAGTGAAGATAAAATAGATCCAAAAATGAATAAACCCATATGCTCACCTTCTTTTGAAACATTCAAACGTGCATGTTATAACCTCATCAACATGCTTACTCAGCTTTTTTTAACCATATTGCAAATTCAGCTAAGTATGGGAAAATAATGAAATCTAATCGAGAAGCCAAATTTTCACCTTCATAACTTTGACCAAACTTTGACACATAAAATAAGATATGGCACATAAAAAATAGGGACTATAGTGATCACAACCATATGACCAGTTCCCTTCAACTCCTTCCCACATGATAATGATGACATCATCAAGATTCCAACTTATCTAATCTGCCATTGGACCCAAAATGTCTAGATGAAAACTATGATCAACCAGATAAATTCAAATTATGCACACAAGCTTTCAAATCATGGATCATATCTTATAGGACCCCTTACACAATTTCAAAAACCTTCTCAATCATCCCTAATCTTCTCAAGCTATGTCAATATTGAAGATCAACCAACCATACATAAAACACACTAGAACAAACACATTGCACACTTTATCATTATCACATAGAAGAAAATTACACACTTTGTCATTTTCATATAGATTATCAAGGCACTTCATCCACTCACTAGGGAACCTCCATGACACCACTATGACATTATCATGATAACTCTCCAACATTATTCTCGATATTAGATGGTAATTTTATGATGTATGGTTGATATTGTACTTGTTCAACATTAGGTGGTATAGCGAGGAGGTATTGGTTATCTTGTTTAGGTTTGGCATTAGATGGCATAATGGTAAGGTATTTCTGGTCTACCTTTTCCTTTACATAGTGTTCATACATGTATGGGTTATAAACTACCTCTTTATGAAATGAGGGGTTATAAATATCCCTATTGTGTGTATAGTTTGACATGCTTGGGTTTATGATCTCCATCTTAGAATAGGTTTGGACACATGAAATTAGCTTTGGTTTGGTACTTGGTTTTGAATTAAAAAGGGTTATCTTGTAAATTTGACTCATGAATGAAGACAAGAAACTTGATAATTTAGGTACTTTTAAATTTGGAATGTAAATGTGTGAACCTTGGATCAAAGTTAGTTTTAGATGATGTTTGACTAGAATTGAACTAGGATTTGACATTTTTAGAATAAGATTTTAAATTTTGAATTTTGAATTTGGTTTTTTACTAGAATTAGAATTTTAATCAGGTTTGAAACCAAATAAATGACATAACAACAATGATCTAGACAATAAATTACTATAATCAGATCAAAAATTGGAATTTACATGGAACTAACACTTATTTCAAATCAAAAAGCATAATGTCATGGTTTATGTATACATCTAAATTTCCTTGATTCATTTATCATCATTAATACTACTATTAGTCAACATTAATTTCACTTATTTCATCTAATCTCATTTATTTCCTCTAATTATGTCCTAATATCACCCCTTATAGTCATTTATCTAATAACCCCCTTCATTATTATTCATCCAGTAGCCTTATTCCTACCCCATGGATCAATTATTTCACCTAATTCTCTATTATCCACTAGTTAATCCCACAACCATTATATTAGAATTTAAGATTTTAATCCCACCTACTTTAGCTTAGGAAGATTCCTAGGATCTCTTACATCCCTAGTCCCTAATCACCCATCTAATCACATCATATAACCACATACTAGTATTGCTTACACCCTAAATAGATTGTATAATTTGACAACTCTAGAATCTTCATATCTATAAGCCTCTAATTGTAGAGGCTTGTAAGGAATTTTTAATTCCTTTTAGTTATCAACCATTGATCTTCTTACACCCAACTTTAAAAGTTGACCATTGATCTTTCCTCCTTCCTTATATTTAAACACCTTCATTCCTTCATTAAACCAAATATAAATCCATAAAAACTCCATGTCAATATCATCCATGAATCCATACAATCCAAGTCTCTTGATCAAGCCAACATCATGTTAAAATTAAGAGTTTATTTGTAAGCAAATCTCCATCTATATTATTTAGTATTTTTTTTTGAATCTTGATTAGGAACATTTAACTTTAGATTAGAATGTTGTTTTAAATGTTTATTTTATTGCATTTTGATCTAATAGTTTCCAATTTTAATGGTAGATTGTAGATTTGGGTATTTTTGATATAATTACACAATCAAAATCTATTGGTCAAATTTGTCATCTTACATTTGGCAATCATAGTGGTAGCCCTCCTCTTGAACTAAACTCTTATGGTTCAAGTGTCTTAATCAAGCTTGTATGTCATATTGAAGACAAATTGTGGCTCAAAATTTCAAAAATATCATGGTCTAAGTGAAATTCAGAATTTATCTATGATAATAAATTTTGAACAAACAATTTTGACCTCAACAGTTATAGCTTTAAGCAAACTATCAACCTTAACCATTAACCATTTACCCTTTTGAGAGATTGTTGGCTACTTGCAATACTACCTCTCGATAGAGGCATGTTTAAATTCATATGTGATTTTGATACTCTAGTGGAATTTTTGAGATAATATTGTTTCAAGGTTAAATATTAACCATTTTGTCTTCTTGCTAGTTTCTATAGATCTGAGCTAATCTGGTGGTGTTGTATGTTTTGCATAATTTTTTTTATTACCTATGATTCAATAGATTTTTCATACTAATCAAAACTTCCTATCATACATTTCTTTTCCTTAGTCACAACATTAAATTTTAGTTGCAATTTTGCCTCTACTAGAGGTAGTTTTGACTCAAACATAAAATTATTAACCTAAACTTGTGATTTTAGCTATCTAATAGTTTTGTTGTATTTTTCTGATTGTTATCTATTTATAATAAATGGATGATTCTTCCCAAACAACATCAAACATTCCTAAAATCCCCATTTTTTAGTATCTAGTGTAATACTACCTATTCACATAGGCGATTTTTGATCTAACTTGCATTTTTGTAGATTACATATGTGATTTTACTAGTACTTAGATAACACTACTATCTTCTTGGTTTTTGGTCTTTTGTCATTAAATATTTAGACTTGTGTAGATATTTGGTCTTTCAAACAATATCATCATATCTATATACATTTTGTATACATTGTAAATTTTTAATCTTTACAAAACATCATCTCGAAATAGGCATCATTTATTTATAGAGTTAATTCTAAAGATTCAACTGGAAGTTTTGACTTAGCATAGTATTATAATACATCTACCTGATATCTGATAAAAACATGCTTTAAATAAAATAAAGTCACTTTTGGGGATATTGATATTTAAATTTGGTTGGAACATTTTAATTCTATAATCTATCTTAAAGTCTATCATTTTCTCTATTAATTGCAAAAACACCTCTTGCTAAATGCAATTTGATTTCCAAATGTGGTTTTGCTTATCCAAAAGTGGTTTTGACCAACTTCATAGTCATTATCAACTAATCACCTAGAAAGTTACATATCCCTCAGTTGTTCTTTTTTCCTTCCAAGTGTATTTTTGAACTAACCATAGGTAGTTTTGCCAAACCATATGAACATTGTCAACCTAACCATCTGTAAAACCATATTTATCTTAGAATAAGTCTTGACCTATTAATTACAAATTTGACTTTCTAAAATAAATTTTGATCTTCATATTTGTTCAAAATTTATCTCTTTTGATTGCATTTTTTTAAGATCATTTGCAGTGAATTTGAGTCATTCCAAGGGTTTCACAAGTTCTAAATTATGTCTAGCAATGGTGGTACTGCCCTTGAATCCCACAAGGGCTTCCCATTGACCTTGTATACATATAAATCAATCATAATATCATCCCTTCACTAATACTATCTATTATTATCTCTAATACTATTATTAGTCAACACTAATTTCACTTATTTCATTCAATCTCATTTATCCTCTCTAAATCCATCATAATATCACCCCTTCTAGTCATTTATATAATAGCCCCCTTCATTATTCTTCATCCACTAACCTTATTCCTACACTGCACATCAATTTAATACACTTAATTCCATATTATCCACTAGTTAATCACACGTTACTATTATATTAGAATTTAAAATTTTAATCCTACCTACCCTAGTCTATTCCTAGGATCTTGTATACCCATAGTCCTTAATCACCCATTTAATCACATCATCTAACTACCTACTAATCTTGTTTAGACCCTAAATTGATTATTGAATTCCACAACTATATAATCTTCCTATATTCTCTCCATCCTCTCTAGAAGCCTCTAACTCTAGAGGCTTCGAAGGAATTTTTAATTCTTTTTAATTCTCCACTATTGATCGTTATACACCCACATTTGAATGTTGGCTATTGATCTTCCTCTTTCCTTCTATTTAAACACTTTCATTCCTTTATTGAATTAACTATGAATCCATTAAACCTCCATGTTAATATCATCCATAAATCCAAGTCTCCTGATGAAGCCAACATTATGCTAAAATTATGAGTCTATTTGTAAGAAAATCTCTATCTATAATCTTTAGTCTTTTTGTTTGAATCTTGATTGAAAAAATTTAGCTATAGATTAGAATGTTTTTTTAAATGTCTATTTGATTACATTTTGATCTAATGGTTTTCAATTTTAATGGTAGATTATTTATTTAAACATTTTTGATATAATTTTATAATTAAAATCTACTGCTCAAATTTATCATCTTATAGTTTAGACAAGAAGGGTATATATGTATATAACGTTTGACATGGCTTTAAGAAGAAGTAATTTTCAACTTGGAATATGAACAAAGTAACACCTCTTTATGTATGTGTGTATGGAATATGCTTTAAACTTTGGTTTCAGACTTGAATTGTTATTGGATTTAGTTTTTGAATACAAATGAGTTTTTTATATAACATTCAAGCATCAACACAAAAGCATCATAGTGTTATTTTAATAACTGACATGGGTTTGCATCAGATCTACTGAACCTTCAATATACTTCTTTTCGAGAGGATAAATTTAAAGATTAATCATATTAATTAAATGTAGTGAAGATGATGTGTACTCCAATCCTCTCTAAAAATTTCATACATAGATAATATGTAGGTGTTGTTACCTTTGCACCCCTACATTAGTGAATATTCTATGGAAAAAGAGGTTTTTATAAAGTATTCTAAAATTGGACTATTTGTAGAAGGATCTCTACCATTCACAAACACTTCATCTATTATATTTTAGTGAAGTGCTACTAGATTATTTTTGGACTAATTAAATTTTTACTTGTCTTACTAAATAATCCTTGAAGGTCACAAAATCTATTGAAGAGACCTTGGATTCCTTGATGGTGATTTCTAATGGATTATCATTAACATTTAACCTATTGATTTCATGAAACCTTTTATGGGGAATTCTACTAGATATTAATGAAACATGTCAATAATTTATATCCCTTGTCAGATGTATAGAGTTAGTATGAATTCTAATGGATGAAATCATAGTCACCATGCCCGAAGGACTTGTGATAAAGTGATGAACTTCACCCACATATTCAAAATAAAATGGAAATGTATCATCATTATATTTTTTAAGAATACAACTAAAGGTGAGTGAAGAACATACTTGGTGAATCTCTTATAATAAAACAAGTGATGATATTCACATTTCTAGGTCACCCTATTAAGGGGAGAGCATATGTGAGAAGTAACTGCACAACACACAAGTAGAATGGGACAAATCCAATAAAATAAGTGACTTAGAAAAGAACAAATTTTTAATCCCAAATTAAAATTGTGTGTTCTCTTTAAGCCCAAATATAAGTGTTTTTGAAGAATAATGTGCATTGATTTTGTGTCTAAAATCCACTATTTTGGCTAAGGTCTTACAACACAAGTGATTACAAGTTTTAAATGTATTTTTCACTTGAAAGGGAGTTAAAAAAAAGTTTTTTATAAGTCTTAGAATTTTTTTTACACAAGGTGGAACTACCAATTTTAGTAAAAAAACTATTAATTATTGCAAACACAAACCAAGGATAGAAACTTATGAAACCAATTATTATTAGGTCAAAACTACTGAAACATAAGGTGAAATAACTTATTATTAGGGTAAAACCATTGATTAATAGAAAATATAGAGAATGATGAAACTATCAAAAAGTAGGTCAAAACCACCAAAACATAAGGTGAAACTAATGATTAGTAAAAAACATAGAGAATTTAGCAAAAAACATAGAGATGGTGAAACAACAGAAAATAGGTTGAAATAACTAAAACTTAGGGTGAAACCACCAATTATGATGACCTGTAAAATGATATAAAAATAAAAAACCAAAAGGCAAAAATACTAATTTGTAGTGAAACCAATAATTTAAAGGTAAAACCACTAATAGACTAGGTGAAACCACCATTTTCACTTGGGATGGAGTTTTATAAATTTTGGAAGAAAATGAGATGAATTAAACCAATTTATATATGAATTATTTCAACTAAAATAATGCATATGGACTTGAAGAGTTTGTAGGGGGCATATGTGTCCCATTGGGAATTTTATTATGTAGATCAAGAATTTGAAAAGAGTCAATTCATTTTTAGTGAATAAAACAAAAAAAAATGCATGAACATGGCACTCTAAGTCTAATCCCTAAGATTGAGTAAGATCAAACAAAAGAATAATCAAGTAGAAATCATACAAACACCGTTATACCTTTCTTAGAGATTTATTTGTTTGATAGTCTAGAAAGAGGCTTGTCATTAGTTTGTAGAATAAATATAGTTTTCAATGTTGACTCTATGTATTTGAAACATTTCCCCTTGTATACATGGTATTTTGATTAGAAATGTTGACTTGTTGAGTGTTGTCCTTAAAATTTGGCAGAGCTTTGCTACTTTAGTTGGTCATTATGAAAGAGTGTGAAGACCCTCTCTTTTATAGAGTTTTGGTTTGAATTCAATCCATTGATTCAATATAAATATAAATGGTGGAGATGGAATCCTCAAAATCATGGTTTCACACATGGAATGTTTAAGAAACTCCATTTAATACCTTTTTGGAGTGTGGAAGGATTTTTAGAAGAAAATTGCAATGATAAGTTATCTTAGAGTGTGTCACAGACTATTTAAGAAAGGAGTGTGTAAGAGGATATGTAAGATGTGTAAGAGAGTTTGTAAGTGATCATGTCATAATCCATATTTATTTCACTCCACTCCATTAAATTTAATTTCCTCTATGATATCACCAATGTGAGATAATAATTCATTTTTCTTGCTTTTAGAAAAATATATAATTCCAAATCCTTGGAATTTTCTATTAGAAAAACACTTAGGTTAATTAACCATGGTGGTTAAATGAAAATTTGAATAATGTGATCTGTATAGTGTTTAATTACTCATAAAGTATTCATTTAATCATCCTACAAAGACATTTATAAAATGTTGAATTGATTTAAGATGCATTTTATAATATCATTATTGCATTACGATCCATTTAACTAATCATAAATGTTTTGCTATGATTTTTGATTGAAATGGTAGTTGTGCAGGTAAAATAGATTAATTTAAAATTTCTAGTTAAATTTACATGCAATTGTATAATTTTATTATGATTGTAATTTAAACATGGAAGTGATTAAAATGGAGTGTCTATAGCTAACATAATGCATGAGTGTTACAAGAATTCATAATGTGAACTGGATGGTGTTGAGATTACTTTTGATGAATGATTTTTAAGAAAAAATACCAATGTTGTATAGTGATTAAAAATATCATGACACATACTTTATGAAAAAAAAATTGAGTTGGTTTTTTAGGATGTTTTTTGAATGAGGTGTAAATTTGATAAATAATTTGTTTGGTCAGATGGTTGAAAGTCATGGTTCAAATCATTATGTCCTTGTTTACACTTAGTCAATATCAATGATTACATAAAACATATCATTTATATATTTTTTAATATTGGTAATATAAATTTAAATCATGATTGTGCTATGTTTACTGATGAGTTTCATCAATCCTCTTCATTTAATAAACTAATTCAGTCAATGTCATATCAAATTAAGGTTGGTGTTTGAAGGCTATATGCGATAAGGCATAAAATACATTTAGATAATTTTTATTTTTTTAATAGTAAAATTTCATCAATTTAAATTATAAAATTAAACACACTTTCAAAAAAGTAAACACACTTGTAGAAATTCAAACACACTTGCAAAATTGAAATTAGAAATTGAAACACACATTTCATGAAAGGAATCAAAACAACTATTGGTCTATGCATCCAATCATTTTTTATGTTAAATTATACTTTAAGAATGATATAAATATTTATAAATAAAAAAAAATAAAATAAAATTTAATCTAAAAAACATAAATACAAACTAATATTTCTATTTAGGTTGAGTGGTCCCTTACTCTCCCTTTAGGAAAATAATTAAAAACACAAAACTTTAGAAATGTTCAAATCTTTTATGTAATATTTCTTCTAAACTTACAATTATTTATATACTATCAACTATGAATGAAAATTTTATATTTATAATATAATTATATTAACAAATTATTGTTAAAAAATAACAACTTAACAAATTAGTCTTAAAACTAATTTTCTAATCTTAACAACCTAACAATCTAGTTTTAAAACTAGTTCTTATTATAAGATAATAATATAACAAATTTAGTTCTTATATTATTTTTAGAATAACAAAAATCCCCATAATTTAAGGATAAAATAGTGAGAAATATTTTATTCATAAATCTACCATCTTGTAGTTTGTTATAGAGAATCAATTATAATCATGGCCAATAGGATTTCTTCTAATAAATTTATGCGTGAAATATTCATAGTAATTTAAATACTATAAATATCTTTCCTCATTTACAAATATATATTTTTATAAGTATTATAAATAAATTTCTTAAATTTACTTTCAAAAAATAGGTAGTAATCATCTATGGAGTTCTTTGTTTTCATGTTCTTAAACCTGCATATTTTTAGAGATGATTTCTATTTATGTCTACTTTTAAAAGTTTTTATTTATATAATTTAAATTTATATAAAGATTAAAAAAATTCTCCCAAAACATTTTATCATTTTTTGTTTTATCTATATTCCAAAAGTACTTTTGGGCATCTTTGGAGCCAATTATAGGCATATTCAAAGCTAGACTGTGCATCTCTAGAGCCAACTACAAATGTTCATATCTTTTGCATATAGATTCAAATCAAGATGATTATTTTTTTTTATCTTGCATATATTTATGAGATGAACCCATATATGTCATTATATATAGGGTGAAATATGTTCTTGATGACATTTTTACATTTTTACCACAATTTATCCATTTTAGTATTTTATCTTCATACACAAAAATAACAAACAAACCAACACAAAAGGAAAACAATTATTTTTAGTTGATGCAATGTTGATTATACGTGTTGAATGATTTTACATCATTATTCCATATGTTTCAAGATCTACTGAGTAAATATAGATGATTTATATAATTCTCTAAAATTATTGATGATTTTTGGAGTTGTTTCAAGGTTCTCCTTGATTTAGTATTTTAGCACTTCAAATGTTGTTATCTACATTGATGACTCATTCCAACATGTATAGACAACATTTTGATAAAATCAACATAATATAATATATATATGAAATATAATGTCGAATCTAAAAATTTAAAGTGGAAAAACCTCGAAGAGGTAAATAACCCATGAGTGATATTCAATAATTGAAGAAACAATAATAACTCCAATACAAATTCTTCTACCTTCTCACTTCTCTATTGAATGTCCTTCAAAAAACTCATAGATTGAATATGATAAAGTAATTTTATATTCAAATGGTTTTACAATAAGGGTAAAACCCTATTTATAGAGAAATACCAAAAGAGGTGACCATTGCAAAAAAAATAGATCCATCCATCCCAATATAGTCATTTAATTAAATTTTGATAATTCATTAAATAAATGTAACTTTATTGTTTATTTTCATGAGGTTTTCACCTTTGAATAATAATAATAATAATAATAATAATAATATTATTATTATTATTATTATTATTATTATTATTATTTAATAAATTTACCAAACTTAAGGGTCAATAAGCCCACTTAGTATTAAATGCTCTAAAATATTCTATTCTCCAAGAACTTATTATAAAACAAAAACAATGTATACAATAATAACTCATTACACACACAAGCG
>JARHVA010007533.1:610000-661686 GCA_037957365.1 Torreya grandis | reverse complement strand
CAAATGACAAGTAAAATAAATGAAATAAACAACCAAACAGATAAATGGAAATAAAAACTATCGTAATCAAAATAACACTATAAACTAAGAAATAAGATTTAAGCACTGAAAATTGATGACTAATCAAGTAATGCACTAAGAAATATAGATAATTTTATAATTATAATAGAAAAACAATAATAAAATAAGACAAACATAAAAATAATGATAAAGTAAATAAATAGACTTAATAAATATATAGAAGTTTTAACTAATAAACTAAGTAATTGAAAAATATACTAAACAAACATAAAAGAAACAAATGATAAACTATAAATTGAAAGAAACTAATAGTGAAAAAATAGAAATAATAATCTAATAAAAATTGGAATCAAATAAAGAGAAATACAAAATGAAATGCAATTCTAAATAAATAAACTTGTATTAAACAAAAATAAAATCTAACCTCTCTCTCTCTCTCTCTCTCTCTCTCCTCTCTCTCTCTCTCTCTCTCTCTCTCTCTCTCTCTCTCTCTCTCTCTCTCTCTCTCTCTCTCCTCTCTCTCTCTCTCTCTCTCTCTCTCTCTCTCTCTCTCTCTATGTGTGTGTGTGTGTGTGTGTGTGTGTGTGTGTGTGTGTGTGTGTGTGTGTGTGTGTGTGACTTGAAATAAGAATCATATTAGAGGTGTAAAATGTAAATTTTATCAAGAAACAAATGGAATTAATTTTATTAAAAACATGATCTTCAATTGAAAATCAAAGTATAATAAATAGATTAACAATTTGTCATAAACTATGAGGTATGTTGGGTAATTTATGATCCATGGTAGTCAGTTTATTTATTATCATAATTTCTTTTTAGTTACTTGGGTTAGTTTAAACCCATTAGTTAGTTGTAAAAATTAACTATTTGAAACTTGTAAAAGTTTACAATAGCTCATGTATATACTATGATTTTATTAAATAAATTTTATATTGATTATTCCTCCATTTCTCGATTCATCAATGGTATCAAAGTGAGTTTAAGGAGCTATGAAGACACAGATACATAATTGAATGGATAGGACTCATCAAGACACATGTACTCATGTTTTGGAGTATTATAAAATCCAAATAAATAGATAAATATTTCTAGTTGAGAGGAGGCTTTGGAGTATTATACAATCCAAATCAATAGATAAGGATGACTAGTTGAGAGGTGTTAATGATATGGAGGTATATATGAAGTATGTATTTTTTTAATGATATTATGCTATAAATGAAGACTTGTATGATGTGTATCATAAGAATAAGAAGCATTGAAAATTTTAAAAACCCTACTATTTTGATAGCGTATGACTCTTTTTATAGTTATTATCTACATTGAATTTATATTGAGGATAAATTTATTAATTTTTTGAATAATTTCATTTATTTTCCTGTACTATATGGTGATAAGAAAATGGATTGGTAATTTTTTAGAAAGAATATCTATGGTTTGTGATATTCTCTCTAGTCAATAAACTTGTATATGGTAGCTATAAGATTTTTTTGAAGCATTTACCATTGTATGATAACTATATTTACTAAATCTTCTTCAAATTTAGTGAAAGCATGACAATTTATTATAGTATGACATAACAATCCAAAAGTGGTGTAATAAACCTAAATATGGTGTAACACAATGATTGGTAATTAATTTTATTTGATAAAACTCTTTCCTAATTTTTGTCTGGGTCCTAGGAGTAGCATGAATATATAAGTGAAATATTTTTGCATGTAAAGTAATAAATTACTACTTGGTAAAAAAATTCTCACATCTATAAAAATAAAAGATATATTGAATATCCTACCTTTTCATATTCCAGTTTATTGAAAGTAAGCCTGGATAGAATAATTTTATTAGTTTTTTGGCAAAGAGAGGTCAAGGGTTCAAAACCCTTTAATTATATTTTGATCATTTTTTTGTAAAAGAGTTATATCAAAGTCATAATGGTGATACAATCATGTATAATGTGTTTTTTGATAAGTCCTAGAATCTTTGTGATCGAAATCTATTTTTTGGGTAAAGGAAAAACCCTGATAGTGTTCCTTTATTATTTATTTTTACATCATGGATTAAGTTGTTAGTTTAATAACTAAAAATAGATGCTTAACACCTAAAAACTATAAATAATGGAGCATGAACATGGAAAACACATTAATTTTTATTGGTTTGTGGGAAATAATATAAAAATAGACCACACCACCCAATTAAACCACCAAACTAATTGAGTATCAAAAACATGATAAATGCGCACTCACACAACTCAAATAATATTTCACTATGCAAGTGAATATTCATATTGAATATGTTAAATTTAGAGCATGGAAAGCATTAAAGGACTTGTACGACAAAAAAACTACATACATGAAAATTGACCATCTTATGCAATTTTTAAACAATAAATTAATAGACAATGAATACATTTCTAAATATATTTCACAATTCAAAAAATTGAAACAAGAATACTACATGATAGGTGGTAATATTGATAATGGCATGCTCATATCCCTAACTTTAAATGGTCTTAGTTTTGTATATACCAATTATGTCAAAATTTTACAACTTAGTGATAAGCTAAATGGTGCAACATTTGAATCTATTTTTATGTTGTTAACTTAGAATGAATGAAAATTTTCAAAAAATAAATAATCAACCTATTGAAGAGGCCTACTACACAAAATCTAGGCCACATCACAGAAACCATCACCATGTATAAAGATATTTTTAAAAGCATTATCTTAAACACTCTCCAAGACATTATCTGAGACACTCTCCACATCATTATAGATAGTCTCCAAGTGTTCTTATCAACACTATCTAGGACATTTCAAATGCAAACATCACCATAGCCATTATTCTCCCTCTAGTGGTTCTTCCATTGATTCAACTTCTTGATGCAAAAAAAATGATTGAATTTTTGGAGGCCATAAATTTTGATTTGTAGCTTTTTTTGAGCAAACCTTCACATGAAAATGTATATCTCAAAAATTTCAATGCATTCATAACCTACCCTTATAGTTATGGGATGATTTTGATATTTTTGGAGGCCATATGTGACCATATGAAGGTTCAAAATTATAGTTTAATTTTATTTAGGGTTTTGTCAAAATTTAAAAATTATGTATTATTATAACCAAACTTGAAATTCATTTGAAAATAATTTGATAGGTTAATTTTAATGTTTATTTTATTTTTGTATTTTTTAGAGCTATGTGTGCTTACATGTGAAACATAAAAAAATAATATCTACCAAAAATAGCATGTCAATTTTTATTTATTTTTAGAGTTTCATCTTTTACATGTCATCTCCAATTCTGAATTGAGGCTTATTTATACATGGTTTGTAATTATTTGAATTAATTCAATATGAATTAATACTAGTTATTATTCATAATATTTTCTTATTAGTAATTTTAATGTCTTGATAATATTCTAGTTCATTATTTGGTATTATATCAATCAATGAAATTACAATCAAGTATAGATTTCCTATACCTCATTTAGATGATATGATGGATGTTATTGCAAGAGAAAAGTATTTTACTAATTTAGATCTAAGGAGTGGTTACTATCAGATTTAAATTCATGAAGGATATGAATAGAAAATAACATTCAAGACTAGATATGGTTTATATGAGTGGATAGTAATGCCATTCAGGTTACGTAATGCACCTAACACATTCATGAGGGTGATGAACACAATGCTACAAGAATACAGTGGTAATTTTGTGGTGATTTATTTTCATGATATTTTAATATTAAGTAAGAGTATTATAAGAATTGTATTAGAATTGTTAAGAAAAGAGAAGTTCTATGTGAATTTGAAGAAGTACAGGTTTGTTTATAATAGTTTGGTATGTTGGGCATTTGTAGTTTAAATAGATGGTGTAAGAATGGATGAAGAAAAAATAAATTCAATTGTTGAGTGTCATATCCCAAATAACATCATAGAGGTAATAAATTTCCATGGTTTATCTAATTGTTATAGAAAGTTCATTAAGAATTTTAGTAGTCTTGTTACACTAATGACAAATTGTATGAGAGGAAAAGAATTTTCATGGACAAGGGAAATAATATAAATCTTCAAGTTATTAAAGAATAAAATTATAAAAAATCCTATTTTAACATTACCATATTTTATCAAAGTATTTAAGGTTGATTGTGATGTTTTGTTTATGGGAAATGGTGTTGTGTTGAGTCGATAAGGGAAGCCAATAACATATTTCTATGAGAAATTAAATAAGGTAAGATGAAGGTATTTTATGTATTATATTGAATTTTATGCCATTGTACAAGAATGAAGACATTGGAGGAATGACTAGGTGCCTAAGGAGTTTATTTTATATACTTATCATGAGCTTTGAATTATGTGAACACTCAAAATAAGTTGAATAGTAGGCATGCAAAGTGAGTGTCTTTCTTTCAGGTTTATACTTTTGTGTTAAAGCAAAAATTAAGAAAAAATAATTAGGTCTATGATGCTTTGATTAGGATAATGGGGTTGAGAACTACTATGGTGAGTAAAGTAGTCAAATTTGAATTTATGAAATAAGTATATGATACTAGTCCATATTTTGGAAAGATAGTTTAACAATGTAAGAATCCATTGATAAGTGATACAAGTAATATTTATGAATAATATATTATGCAGGATTTTTATCTCTTCAAAGGGAAATATTATTTTTTACATTTGGGTCTCTAAGAGATAATATTATAAGATAATTACATAGTGGTGGTTTGGCTGGACATTTTGATAAGACAAAGACAATAGCTTTGGTGGAGTATAAGTACTTTTGGCCAAGGATGAAGATATATGTGACAAGATATGTTTTAAGGTGTATGATATATTAGGTGGAAAAATGACATGCACAAAATATAGGGATGTATATGCCATTACCAGTTCTAAGAAGACCATGGGTAAATTTGAGTATGTATTTTGTGTTGGGATTACCAAACATACAGAGAGGTAATGATTCAATTTTTTTCTATTGTAGACATGTTTTTCAAGATGGTTCATTTTATTACATGTAAGAAAAATAATGATTCCACTAGAATTATAGAACCATTTTTTAAGGATATTGTGAGATTGCATGGTGTTTCCAAAAACCATTACATCAAATAGGGACACAAAATTTCTAAATCATTTTTGGAAGAATTTATGGAGGAAAATGGGGAATAAGGTACAATTTAGTAGTGCATACCACCCCCAAGAAAATGGATATATATAATTTGTAAATAAGATCTTGAGAAATTTATTGAGATGCATAGTTGGAGAGAAGCCCAACCAAATGGACTTGGATTTAGCACAACTTGAGTTTGCATATAATAGTTTATTGAATAGATCAATAAGTAAATCAGAATTTTATATTTTTTATGGGATACATCCTATGAGTGTTTTATATTTGTTATAGTTACCAATTATAGAACAAATTTGTGATGATGCGGAAGCATTTTTAGAACACATACAATAGTTACAATAAGAAGTAGAAAAAAAACTATAGGAAAGTAATGAAAAGTATAAATAAATAGTATATGTTAGAATAAGATCAAAGATATTTGAATAAGGAGATTTATTAATGTATTACTTAAGGTAATAGAGATTTATAAATGACACATATAAAAAGTTAAAGTACAATAAAATTAGACCATGTAGAATTATGCATAAAATCAATGACAATACTTATGAGGTGAGTTAACCATAGAATATTTATATCTCTCCAATATTTAATATTTCATATTTATATGGTTTCCATGGAGAATATGTTGAAGGTGAAGAAGAATAATAACTAGATTAGAATCAATAGGTGCTAAAAAAGAAGAAAGGAAAGATAATGTAGGTTCTGGACAAGAAGATAGTAAACACAAGGCAAGGAAGTTATGATCGGTATTTAGTACAATGAGAATGATTAAAATAGGAAGAAAACACTTGGATTATAAAATGTAAATAAAATAATATTGATAAGAAGAAATGGTAGAAGTATAATCAAATCAACTTATAGGAGCTAAGTTGTTTTCAACCAAAAGAGAATGATTAAAAAAAAGTGTATAAACTTTCAAAGGCCATAAATTTTGATCCTTAGATTTATTTGAGACCATATTCATGCCAAAATGACTAGATAAAATATTTCAATGCAGACATAACCTACCCTTATAGTTAGGGGACACTTTCAATATTTCTATAGGCCATATGTAACCACTTTAGGGTCTGATATTATAGTTTAATTTAATTTTTCAAGTTTTTCATAAATTTATAAATTATCTATTTTTGTAAGAAAACTTAAACTTGAGTTAAACTTGTCTAATAGGTTAATTTTAGTGTTTATTTATTTTTGGATATTTTTAGATCTATGCATGCTTGCATGTGAAACTTTATAAAAATAACTACTAAAAATATTAAGTTGAGTTTTATTTATTTTTAGAGTTTTAAATTTTGCATCTTAACTCCAATTAAAAGTTGAGGCTTATTTATGCATGGTTTTTAATTATTTTAATTAATTTAATACAAATCAATACTGGTTATTATTCAAAATCTTTTCCTATTATAAATTTATTATCTTGAGAGTATTCTGGCTCTAATTTCTTCTACATCTCATCGACACAAGAAAGAGTCCAAATGTTTCAAATGTGGTGGTATTGGATATCTTTTAGATGTATGTCCTTCTCAATGACCCTACTCTCCACATAAAAGAGAGTTAAATCCAATTATGTGGATCATTATAGTAGTAGATATTCTAGTTACTCCAACTATTCAAGTTATTCGTACACTTTCTCTAATTAGGAGGCATCATATATGGATGAGGAATATGGTATTGATGGACCTGATAGCTTATTTTGAATGATTATTGATTCACCCATCTTGTGTGAGCTGTTAAGCTCAAAATTGAGATCTATTGTAGTAGCATTTTTTATCTTGGGTTTTTTATTTATTCTAATTTTGGATTTATATACCTAATATTCATGATATGGAGTAGATATTATTGTTTGATTTTGTTTCTCTCATTGCATAGTTTCTCATCTCTCACCTAATGAGGGAAAATATATAGCATTGGTATGTCTTATCAGTCATCAAGGACAATACTAGTTGATAAGGGTAGCTAACACCTTTAGTGTTAATCAAAGGTGGTCAACATCTATTGGACATTAGGGAGATGTTCCATACATAGTAAAGGTTAGTCACTTAGATGGTCTTATCAGTGGAACCTTATGTGGATTGATGTATTTGAATAGGATTTGATTGTGTTCTACTACATTATGATATGATGATCATAGGGATGAACATACTTTGATCATGTTCATTAGCCTTTTATGACACAACTCATAGGGTAGGCTTATTTATAGAATGGCATCAGTTTTTTATCAGTACCAAGATGTGAAGTATGCTAGTTATAGTTAATTTAAAGTTTATTTTATGATTTTAGAATCATTGCTCTATTATTTTTCTTATATACCCCTTTTTGATCAAGGGGGAGTTTATTGGGTTATTTATTATCAATGATATTTATTTTAATTATTATCCTAATTGAATTATTAATTTCTTTTTGGTTACTTAGATTAGCTAAAACCTGTTATTTAGTTGTGAAAACTAACTATTATAAACTTATAAAAGTTTATGATATCTCATGTACATACTATGCTTTGACTGAATAAATTTTATATTGATTATTCCTCCACTACTCAATTCATCAAGGTATTCATTTTTATTTGCATCAAGTACAAGAAGGTATGTACATATGAATTCATATATGTAATCATCAAATGATTTAAATTATTGATAACCTTTAGATAATTATTTATGAATAAATTAATGAACTTGGATATACTTAGGTTGTTCAAATCGAGTAATTCACCATCAAAAAATGTATTGTTTAGTCTATCTAAAAATGATTATTCATTCTCAAAAATGTTTGGAAATAAGAAGGATGGAAAAATTTCAAACTTATAAGAGATCTTGATACATGTGTGTTTCTCCTTTTTTTATTTATCTTCAATTTCTTTATAAAGTAATTCTCCTTGAGATAGTTACATATCAAGTTACAACTAACTTTAATTAGTTTCTATTTTAAAACCTATTTAACATTATAATCCATAAATTATCATTTATCTAATAATAAAAAATAATAATATATGATCATAATAAATTGTATAAGTACTTATTTTACTATTTTACTAAATTAAAGTTTTAATTTTATTATGTAAAACAATTGTTTCAACACTAAAAAAATCTATCAATACAAACTCAAAATTATAAATTATCCATAAAAATATACTAGTATATTAATAAAATTAAACATAAAGTCAAACACATCACAACCATATCAATCAAAGTCATTGCCAAAAACAAGGTTAATTAATTGGCGGGGGGGGGGGGGGGGTGGGGGGCCTTGTCTATCTGATACTTTGTATATTATATCAAATAAGTGGGTAACTCAATAAAATTAATTCCCCCATAGTCATCATCAACCTATAGCTTCACTTTCTTCAACACATGTCACCATGGGCTGACTCATAGGGATACTATCATGTTTATTACTATAAGAAGTGGGTTTATTTATCATAGATAAAGAAAATCTAGTAATCATAGATTTGGATTAACAATATTAGGATTCAATGTAGGAAAGAACACAAAATTGTAAAACATAAGTGGATCATTAAGAATAAATTCAATGTTGCTATGCAGACATTAAGAAGACTCACTTAGAGTACCTTGTACATAAGCATGAGCTATAAAATTTTATCTCCTTAGACAAGAGGGAATGTTATCAAAAAATCTATGAAATAAATGATTGTATACATCAACATGAATAGAAACATGATTTCCATAAAGAAAAGTCCTAGAAACATTTTGGTAGACTTGTGGCCACAAAAAATATCTCATGAAAACTATTACATGAAGAAGTTTCATCAATTTGATTTTCATTATCTCCTCCCCAAACATTCCTCCCTGAAATATGAGAATTTAGGGTCTACCCTAACATATAATTTTTAAATAATAACTTATAAAAAAATTATATGAAATCAAATATTCTAATAAATCATAAGTTTAACATATATTTAAAATTATTCACCATTTTAATAAATATAAATACTATTGGAGTTTATATTGAACTCATAACCAATAAGATCTCTCTTGCATGACCATTACCAAAAAAAAACATCTTAGAAATTATGCACACAGGGAAGAAATTATGCACAAGTTAGTCTTCATTATTTCCTCAAAGTGAATAATATAATCTATAAATTTATCTCCACATGAATAGGCTAAGTAATAGGAGTGCCTATTAAATAGGCATAATAGTTTGTTTTACACAAAAAATTATTTGTTGTGTGAAACTAATTTTAGTTTTTATTGAATGTTTACATGCATAAATTAGGTATACAAATATTCAACATTACATTTAATTAACCAACTAACAATAAATCTTAACTCATGAGTGAGTGTGAATGTTCACTCCAACACCATACCTTAAGCACAAAATAGGGAGTAAGAGAAGAGAAAACAAAGAAATTAATTAGTCCCAGTAACTAGGCCTAATCAGGTACCCATGCATAAATTATAGTGAAATACAAAGTGTCCCTATGGTAACCAATCCATCTTACCAAATTACATGGATGATGAATCATTATAACTACCAAGTCAAATAAGAACTAATACCTTGCATGAGGCTAAATCTATAAAAACACTAATCTCAAAACATTGGGGAAAAAGAGTCACCAAAGATGAAATGTATCATCGTAAGGTGCCCAAAAACTAGTAACAACACTTAAAGTCAAGAGCAAAAAAAAAAAATGCTACAAGGTGCCCTAAGAAATTAAATGTATCAATCCATGAACATAATGTTGAATAGGTGTACTGGATGGAATGAAGGCCATCAAATACAAATTCACTCAATCACTTGCCTCCAAAATAAAAAATGGTGTACTAACAATTAGCACAACACTTAAAGTAGTATGCCCACACACTCCCCCCCCCCCCCCCCCCTAATGCCAAAGTGAGTATAGTGACACAAAAAACCATTTGAATGAGTGGTCCAATCTCAAAAATCAAGCATCAAAATATTGACACTAGGATACACTATAATAGCTAATCTCTATAAGGAGAACAAGATCCACTAAAAATTTAAAAAGATTGTCAATAATCAGATACAGATATGAAATCTCTCAAGAATTATGTCCCTAGTGATGATGGTTTAGTCATGAAATTAGAGAATAAATTTCTCAATCATGGAGCACAGACATGAAGAAAAATCTCCATGAATCTTAGTGTGACTAAAAACAAAATTCCCATTCTATAACAATATCACCAAGTGATGCAAGAAACTCCACAAAGCAATCAATATGTGGAATATATAATCTATGAAATAAGATATGTATGCTCAAAAATAACACATCTACATAATCAAGAATATAAAATAGCAAGGAGCATCAATAGGTAGGAGGAGAAATGTGTAATTGAAGAAGATGAATAGTGGAAGAATGATGTCTATTGTGTCCTCACAAGAATGATTTCTATACCACCAAAAATGATAAAAACTCCATTCCAAATGAGCATGAATGGTAGATGTAGATGCCTACATTTGTGTGGGTACAAATTCCATAGTATAAGAATGAGAGGTAACATCCAAAGAAGTGTTAGGTAGATCATGTCTAACCACTATAATCTTAGGTTTTTTAGGCTTGAGTGAAGGTGCAAAAGATCCCATATATAGCTCATAATCCTCACAAAGAGTGGAAAAAACAAAATATGGAGCTATATCAATAGATCCCAATGAAGATGAATCACCTACATCATAACCAAGTCCATGTTGAGAAATCCACATAATGAGATAAATAAGGTGATCAATGCCATTTAAACTCTTCCCAATGCCTACAAGTCTAGTAGTGTGACCCATGGAATGAATTGTGTGGGAGCCAAAGCCAGTGGTATGCTTCTCAAAATAAGTAGGCATGTATGTAGGTAGAACTAGGTTGGGATGTGTAGAGTGTGAAAATAATTGTAGGCATAAAAATATCATCTATAATAATAGGAGCAATATGAGTAATGGGTTACTTTAAATCTAGTAAATCACACAATAAAGTGTAACAAGTGAATCCATACCAGATTTAGTAACACAACATGATGTCATACAGACTAATTTATTTTATAGAGAACATATGAGGGCATCCTTTCCATGAATAAAGGAGCATATAAGAGAATTATATCAAAATTTTCCTATTTTCCTTCCTTAAATACTAGGAAATAGGCCATAGGATTAATGGGTTATATAAAACTTGGTTGGGTACTATCAAGAGTCATACAAAAGTCAAAAATAGGAGAAAAAACACTATATTATAATGTGAATTAGTAGGTGGAGGAGGTGAAGGTACCTCATCTAAATTACCACCATTAATAAGTGTCTCATCTTCAAAACTTGTTTCCTCACTAACAATATAAAGGGGACAAGAACTAATAGAAGAATATGAAGATGCTAAAGATTCCTCATGTAAATCACATCAATAATCACACTTGCACAAGTGGGAGAAGATTATGTATAAAATATGTCACCAATAAAATAATCCTCACTCTAAGAGGAAGGAGAAGAAGGAAGGACATGTGGAGGTGAAGTGACCTCATCAAATAATGTATAAATAATGTCCCAAGCTTCTTTGGGTGATGTGGTATGCTTAATGTGAAATTGCAAAATCTCAAAAACATGGAGGTTATTAAATAAAAGTGCCTCATTTTACAAGGATGCATGCCATTCAATATCATCCTCATCTATGAAAATAGGAAAATCACCAATAATAATTCTCCACAATCCCTTCATTTATAAGTGCATCTACATTTTTGTTTTCCATATGGTGTAGTTTAAGGAGTTGAGTGGTTTGAAAATAAAATAATCCATCCATAGAGTCATGAAAAAATAAAAATGAAAAATGGCCAAGAGGGACGTTAGTTACCATATAAAATGAATTCACAAGTACAATTAGCACAAAAGAGGACCAAAAAATCTAAAAATGGGATGTTAGACTCTACTAAAAATACATCCTATGTATAAATCACACAAAAAATTAAAGTATTTTTGTGAGGGGATCTCACCACCTATGAGACCGGAACCTCACCCTCCGTCTTCAACACACAATAGTGAAAATAAAAGTGAGAAGGAAAAAATGAAAAAAAATCATGTGTTAAGCACAAGAAATAATCCCTCCCTTTATATCAAATGTCACTCAAAAAAAATTTCCCACCTTTACAATAAAATTACCCTTTAAAAAAAAATAATCCCTTTTACAAATGATAATGTCTCTTTTATAAAAGGACCCCCATATTTTAACTATCCACCAAAGACACAATTTATGGACTATTAAAAAAAATTAGGTTGATGGATAAGGTTGAACCCTTATCCTCCCTTCTAACTCAATGTATTTGACAAAACCATGGTAGTAATATGGTTAGCTGAGGGCTTTTAAAAAACAAATCACACCTCTTAGTAAAACCTATGGGTAGTTTGTTGAATCAATGAAATTATTCAAGATTGAGGAATGGTGGGGACCTATTTGGCCATTTATAAAGTAATAGGATTGAAAAAAGTATTTTTGGTAGTGTATTCATACAAAATTAAAAATTTGGTTACTTGAGTATGGATAATGACACCCAATCTATAGGTCCTCCTAATTTATTGCACAATCCTTTTAGGATCTTATTTCACTAATCCTCAATCATATAAAACCTTCTAGACTTAACCTTTTTAGACCTAGGCATCTCTCTTAGGCCTCGATCCATCCCTCCAAGTCTCATTCCCTCTAGAAAACAATTCCCAAGTTGGACAGGAATGATAAAACCTAGGGTGCCTAATTTTTAACATTATTATCCAAGTAAAATATAGGTTCTAATAGTCATTCTCTCCTAGATCTTTATATTAATTAATGTTATACTAATGTGAATTAATTTAACCCATGATCATTAAATCCCATATAGAATTCCATTAAAATTCCATTTAGAAGGGTTGGCACTCATTTACAAGAGAGAAGCAAGAAACTAGCAAGATCACTCAAGCACTTATCCTTATTCTCTACATACAACCATCCAATAGTATTTCAAGCTTATTCAAACCCTCATATCAGTCCATAATCATTCCAAGTACACCAAATTTTTAATTTACTTTCACTTTCATCACACTATTGCACCAAGCACTTCAATGGGAAAACTACATATAGCTTGATCGCTCCTCAGAGTATTGGTAAGTAGGCAATGTGTCCACACATGGTGTGTGAAGTGCATCTAGTGTATCCTTTACACACTAACCCATTTTCCATATTTTATAAAGTAATATTTAATTTCTTAAAAGACACAAATATAAAAATAATCATCTCTATAGGGAGTTTCATTGATATCAAGGATATGAAATTTGGTACATGGGCTCACACAGATGCTACAAATAAAACCTAGAAAAATCATATCTCTGTGAGCATTTTGGATAGTAGTAGAAATACTAGGAATATAACACTAAATAATATGGTGTCCTATTTTTAGTGGTTCTATCCAACCAAGAAACAAACTCTAGATCTTATTTTGTGATAGTGTTCCAGTCCTATTCCTCTAGTATTATACTCTATCTTATCTGCAACAGTGCATAATAAGCTAAGTTATATTTTCTCTCACTTATTAATAGTTTTAGAAAATGAAAAAATAAAATAAATCATACAAATCAATAGCTTAATTATGCATATTATTTACTTATTTTATCATATTCTAGACCCTTTGTTATTAAGGAATAAAATACTTAATTTCCCAAAAATAACAAAACATTTGGTGAACCCAACTTACTTTAAATTTTACACAAAAACCTTAGAAACCCTAGGGTAAATTCCTATATGATTTTTCACATTAATTTATAATTTATTTTAATATTAAATCAAAAATTCCTCTGAAATTTTATAATTTTGTATTAAATTTTAAAATAAATTTATTTCAAACCCTAGTTGCATCAACTAGCTCCTAATAACTTCTTAGTAATTTTTCAATCATTTTATAAATTTTTAGTTTCATATTAAAATAATAAAATCACTTAAAATTTTAAAAATTCATAGCAATTTTCAAAAAAAAAATCTCAAAACCCTAGTTGCATCTACTAGGTCTCATTAAATAAAACATTCTCCCATAAATTTTTGAATTTTTACTTGCATACTTAAATCAAAAATTTAATTTCAATTTTAAAAATTCATAGTATTTTGAAAAAATATCATTGGTAAATCTCTATTTGCATGTACTAGTACCTATTTACTTCCTTAGGTATCACCTTACATCTATAATTAAATTTCAAAAATGATTCTCACTTATGTAGAAACTTATCTTACATTTCCTGCAAATAACATGAAAACCATAATGGGCCCTATCATGTACATGAATGATGAAGTCTATCATATGTTAATAAAAATCTTCATCCTTTTCATTACATGATTATGTTTCATTATATGGGATGATATTAAAAAATTCATTTCCAAAAATGCACAAAATTTCATAATTCTTTTTTCATATTCTCTTTTGCTCATACGGAATAATTACCAACTCCATTTTGCTAAATGCATTCAAAAGGTTATGTTGCATGTCAATAATTTATATGCTTTTTATGAAAAATTTCATGATCTATATCTTTTAATTTATATCACTCATATGGAAAAAATTTCAAGCTTATCATGATAAACATGTTAGAAATGTGATGATTCATGTCAAAAATTTCTAAGCATTCATGCACAAATACATACTCTCTATCCCTTGTTTTTTATCTCTCTTATGGAATGTTCTTTATAATAATATTTATATACAACTTATAACTCCACTTACATGCATTTTATCCCATATACATGGTTTCTACCTATATGTATATGCCTCCTTGGCTACTCTTGTTTCAATTTCATATTTCATGTAGAGGAAAAAAATCCCTTCTCCTCCTCTCCCTCAAGAGGGTGATAACTACTTTCCTTCTAACCATGTCTATAATATGACCCCTCTAAAAGGTGAGGTATATTTTAATATTGTTCCTAATGCATACATTTAACCTATATCTTCTTCAAACCATCCTCAACATATTTGCTTACATGTTCAATTGAAAGAAACTAGGGTTCACACTTGTGAGACTCTAAGGGATTAAATCACCAGTATGAGCACCTTACTTTTAGATTTACACACATAGAATAAGATATTACATGAAAATATCAAAACATTGGAAAATAATATCATAATAAAAAATCCTCAAAGGCACCCTAGTGTCAATCATGTATATGCACCTTCACCTAATCAATTGGTCGCAAGCAATATTACATATCAAAATAATAAATCATGAGAAAGTAACTCTACAACTAGTGATTCAAAAAGAATTAAAAGATAAAATAAGATTTCAAGTGAGGTATTAATATAAATGGTTAAATATAAGTTGATCAAAATACCTCCTCTACATCCAATGAGAATATCTAAATATTATTGTGCATATCATAGAATGCATGAGCATCACACAGATTCATGTTTGGCATTGAAACAACATATACAATAGATAATTGGTAAATCAATAAATAAATCCATAGTGACATAGGAACACATTCACAAAGGGTAAAATTTAAAAATAATATAAAATTGGTTACCAAAGCATAACTCAAAACAACAAAAGGCTTAAAAAGCAAAATCAGAGTAAGGAACAGTACCACAGGCATAGGTAAAACATGAAAAAGATGCAAATCTACCTCTCCAAAATGATGCTAAACTTTCAAATTAGTATGGGTTTGGTAAAAAATATCAAAAATATTTTGATTATCAAGGTCAAGGGTTGGGTATGTAGGCTCAAGGCATCACTACCCCTATTCTAGTAGTTAATAAAGTTTGTCACCAAGGTTTGGGATTTATTAAACATCCTAAGGCAAGTCATTCACATACATAATTAATAAAATGAAAAGATTCAGATACAACAAAATTCAATGCCAACATTCCATTTATTGAAAATCAAGATGATAATGATGAGTAGAATGACATAGGTTATTATGATTTTCAAGAGACCGATAATGAATCCAAATATTTAGAATCATATTCATAGCCATTCCCTCATGATTTACAATCATGCATGATTCCTTTGTTTGATATATAACACCATGATAGGGAGTCTCCTATGAGACTCATCGATTAGTATTTTTTCTTCTTAGTATTACCTATACATAGTTTATTACGCTTGATTGTACACAATTTCTTATGCATTGATTATACATAGTTCAAATATATCCAAAAACAAAAAAAACATTTTGATTGTATGCATCATCCATGATTTTCATTGGTAATACTATGTTAGGACTTAAATTTGTTGTTTCATGCTATTTTTTATCAATTTATCAACATTACCATGCTTTACTTGATCTTATTTGAGTGTGTGCAGTGACATCTATATTTTTTACTGCTTCACTCTACTCATTAAGGGGGCATCCTACTTATATATTTGAGACACACATCGATATACATACCCATTGGTGGAATCTTCTACATGAATACACCATCAAAGTTATGTCATTCCTACACTACACACTCCAAGTTATCATGTTGATGTACATTACTTACTAGATTACACAAATTAGTATATCAACATTTCACTGGTATCTAACACTTGTGTATCTCTTTATCATATACTTAGTCTTGTACTAAACATGTCTTACATACTTTCATTATTTCTTTGATTAGTTATATGTGATTCTATCTTTTTAGTTATTACATACTTTCTCTTCTTGATTCATGTAGCTTGTTGGATTACATTTCTAGTTCCTACTTGTCTCTTATGTGTGCCTTAGGACATTTGCCAATGTCCTATGCTTTTATTCATGTGTGTGTACCTTTGGAAATTTGAAAATTTCCCTTTCTTGTACTCTTATATGTGCTTATGGCCTTCATGTAAATCTTATTTATTTTTATGATATGTGTATGTGACATTTGAACATGCCTTGTATGTTTACTTTATAGCATGAGTGACATGTGCACATGTCCCTTATTTACTTAGCCCTTTGACCACCCTTGTATGCTTCTTGATTATTTATTTTTTTTCTTATTTTTTTATTTGTTTTCTTGTTTACAAATGCAATAATCCATATCATGCATTTATCTTACTCTTTTGGATGCCATGATAGACATCATACTCCATCCCTTTTTGATAAACTTATAACTAACACTTTTGATTCAATTTCAATACATTACACATGATTTTACTTTTTTATATCTATCTAGGCAAACCCCTACTAATATAATAATCTCTCAATACAAACATTGCTATATCTTGAGATATCTTGTCAATTACCATTACTATGTCATGTATATTTCTAGCTTAACACACTTATAGGGCTTATTATTCTAAGGCAAGTCATTACAAGGTCCTCATTCCTACCCTCAAAAGAGGGGCAAACAAACAAAGTTTTTGTCTTAGAGATCAAAGCTCCTACTGGTCAAAACAAATTTTTTTAGAACACTCAAAATATAATCCATACATCAGACCAAGAAAAATAGACTAGGAAGATAATAGAGATTCTAGAATAGTCATCATATTTGGCCTTGGAAAATAGTGCTAAAATTATACTACAGTACTGGACAGTAGGGTGTCCTATTTTTGGCACTCTTATTTAGACAATAGAAAAATTAGTTTTTCTAGAAATATGTAGAAAGATGAGTTTATTCATAGGTTTTTCAATATAACATAGTCTAGATTTAGCATATTTTAGTATAGTTTTTTCTCAAAGAATATAGATATAGGGGACATCATGCACAACATGATGGATCTCAATTTTAGTATTAGATTAGGTAGTTGATATAACTTCCATATCATAATCCATTTTTCAAACACCAGTTATTGGGGGAAATATGCATGGCACATTGGTCCTCCACTTTTTTCAAATTTATTTTATCTTCTAGGCATTTCTTAGAAATTGCGTTCCTTACTCCATCTTTAGGTGGTTATTATCCTTTTTCAATTTTACCTTTCATATAAGATTGACTTCTTGAGTACTCAAGTTCTTGATTTGGCTTCCATATAAGCCTATTGTACTAGCTTTAGAGTGGATTTCATACAAGCCCAATCTCCATATTTTGAAATGGCCAAGAGTGGCCCATTTTCCAACATGCATTTGAATATCCATGACAACATTGTCAAATCATAGTACATTCATGGGATTTAGGAGCCATCTAATATGACATCTATTCCATACCATATTTCTTCATATCTTCACTTCACATGGAAAAAATGGAGCCAAAGGTCTAGCTAGCCTTTGTATTCTTGAGACACCTACTTAGAGGGATTGAACACATAGTACAAACATAGATTGACACTTAGATGATTCATTATATTCACTTAGTAAGTGAATATGGAGCCAAAGCGCCTACCTTTGCATTCTTGAGCCACTTCTATGGAATTGAGCACTCAACTCCATTCATGATATAAATTTTGGTATAACACACACCCAAGATAATCCAACATCATAATAGGTTTTGTATTGGTTCATGTACTTAGTGAGGTGTATTCATTCCTTTCTCTTCCTCTCTCTCTTACCTAGATTTTATACATTCTTATTTTAGATATACCATATCTAGTAAGGACTATTCTACTCTATGTTTTTCATTACATATTCACACTTCATGGCATGTTCTCTATATGCACATCCATCATCACATATCTTCATGAGCTTACCCTCACAGGTAAGTTTAGGTATGCTTTCTATTTTTCCTTTATCCTAGTATTTTTCTTTTTTTAATCATTATAATAAATGGGGGTTGAATGTAGTCATATAAAATACAAAATTTGGTTACTTGAGTATGGCTAATGACACCCAATCCATAGGTCCTCCTACTTGTTTGTACAACCCTTTTAGGTTCTTTTTTCACTAATCCCAAGTCATACACATCCTTCAAAACTTAACCTTTTTAGACCCAAGAAGATATTTTAGGCCTAGATCCATCCCCTTAGGTATCATTCCCTCTAGATAATAGTGCCCAAGTTAGATAGGAGTGCTAAAACCTAGGGTGTCTAGTTTTTAGCATTATTGTCGAAGTGAAAAATATGTTCTAATGATCATTTTATCCTAGATCCTTATCCTAATTCATGTCAGCCTAATGTGAATTCATTTAACCCATGATCATTAAATACCCTATAAAATGCCATTCAAAGTTTATTTAGAAGGGTTGGCACTCATTTACAAGAGAGAAGTAAGAATACTAAAAAGATCACTCAAGAACTTATCCCTATTCTTTGCATACAACCATCTAACAGTATTTTAAAATTATTCAAACCCTCATAACAGTCCCTAGTCATTACAAGTACACCCAATTTTATATTTACTTACATTTTCATCACACTATTGCACTAATCACTTCAATGGGAAAACTATGTATAGCTTGATCCCTCCTTGAATTATTGGTATGTGGGTAGTGTGCCCACACATGAGATGTGAAGTACATCCAATGTATCCTTTACACACTAACCCCATTTCCATATTTTCCAAAGTTCCATTTAATTGCATAGAAGATACAATCACATAAAGAACTGGCTCTATAAAGATTTTTGTTGATTTTAAGGATCTAAAATTTGGTACATAGGATTATCCAGATGCTATAAATAGAACCTAGAAAAATCATATCTCTATGAGCAGTTTGGACAATAACAGTAAGACTAGGACTATAACATTAGACAATAGTGTGTCATACTTTTGATTATCTTATCTAACTAAAACATGAACTCTAGATCTTAGTTTGTGATAGTGTTTCAGTCTTGTTCCTCCAATATTAGACTCCATCTTAGCCATAACAACCCATAATAAGCTAAGTTATATTTTCTCTCACTTATTACTATTTTTAAAATAGGCAAAAATATAATTAAATCACACAAATCACTAGCTTAATTATGTATATTATTTACGAATTTTATCATATTCTAGACCCTTTGTTATTGAGCAATAAAACACTTAATTTCCTAAAAATAAAAAAATGGGTAGCAAATTTGGTGATGATTTAACCCAATAACTAGCTAGTTGTAGACTAAGTAGTTAGGAGAAATTTTTATTAAAATATAACCTCCAAATGGCAATCTAAAATAAAATAAATGCATCTAATAGTTGATATCAAAGTTGATTATCAAATTTAACTATCAAAGAAGGGGCCAAGAGGAGAGTCCAATACTTTGATGGAAAAAATGCATAAAAAATTATCATAAATTTCACCATGCAATAGGTATGGCACTATTCTATCTATGAGCACTGACAAAAAAGAAACAAGCTATAATGTTGTTATTCATCGAGCTACTCACCAAGCAATGAGGAGGGAGACCTAATTTTTTGCCAAGGAGGTGAGTGGTATGAAATGTAAATCAATAAATGCTTAACACCAAATAATAAAAATAACCACCCATGAACCTCATTCAAAATTAAATGATCGATTCCTTACGTATCCATGGAATAGTCCATACATAGAATAATAGGCTGAGTAGCTAGTGGTTGATGGAAAGGTTGGAGTAGAACATTCTAACAGAACCTAACATAAATCAATCTTCAGTTGATGGATAGGTACTAAGAAGAATACTGATCTTGGTTTAATGTGAAAGTTGATAATATCAATTACTATGTTCTTGTTATCCTTTTAAGGTAAAGTTGAACAATGGCCACAACCATTGAAAAGAATAGTTGAACAAAATAATAGGCTTAGAGGTAGTTTTGATTACTTTATCCATGAAAATTGGATCCTTATTTCTTATATTACCTAAATTCCCCATGGCTAAAAAAATTAAAATCTCACCTATTCATGGAACTACATAAAATAGACATCTTACAACAATAATCATGCACAACCAGGCATTTAATATTGGCCTCCATTCTCTTTCCATGAAGGGTTTTATGAATTTATATGTGAAACTAAGTGGAAATGAAATATTTGAAATGGAAAAATTTGTGATCCCATGAAATGGGCCTTAAGAATCAAAGACACTCAAAAAATCTTAATGAAGTCATCTGTAAAAAAGGGAAAGCAAAAAACTAAATGTTGATAGTGAGCATGCTACATAATGATTTTATTATGTACAGACTCAACCTCATTTCCACTCATAGCCAACCAAATGCTCATATTAATCAAATCCAAACATATCAATCCATCACACTAATGGTTTAAAATGTCAATAGAGTGAGACTCAAGTAATTTATAACAAGCAAGTTGTAAATGGATGCATGAAGTCTACTATGATACCATATTGGAGTTCATATTAAAGTCATAAATAACATGATGTCTCTTGCATGACCATTACCATAGAAAAAATCTTAGACATTATGCACATAGGGAAGAAATTATGCACAAGTCAGTCTCCATTATTTCCTCAAAGTAAATAATACAATCCATAGATTTCTCTCTCCACATGACTAGGCTAAGAAATAGGAGTGCCTATTAAATAGGAATAATAGTTTGTCTCATATAATAAATATTTTTTTGTGTGAAACCAATTTTAGTTGTTATGTAATGTTTGCATTCATAAAATAGGTGTGCAAATATTTGACACAAAATAATTAATTAACCAACTCCCAATAAAGCTTAACTCATGAGCGAGTGTGAATGCTCACTCCAACAAATACCACCTTTGTTTTAATTTTTTTAATAAAATAAGATTTTTCAAGTTCATATGAACTTATAATTTATTTTAATTTCATGTGGAATATTAATTTTAAAACACATAGTCAAAATCCTTTTCCCAAATGCAAATATTCCAATAATCAAACTGCACTATGATTTCATATATTCATATGGTACTTCATAAGAGGTTTCAAAAATTAACACCAAAATATAAACATGCAATACCAAAATTTTCATGAAGAAACAATAACTTCATAACATTATTATAAAAAAAATCTAATCATTATATGATCTTCACATGCAATCAAAATTATTGTTTTAAATTATCAACCATTACTAACCAACTAAAAAATTTGTCTTAATATTGAATGTAGTATTTTTCACATTTTATGTAGATGAAAAATTTAAAATAATATGTAAACCCTAAATTCATGAAAATCATCTTATAAATTGAGTACACTCATAATATCAAACAGAAAAACCCTTTATATGTTGAATACTAAAAATTTGTTCTATATTAAATCATTTAAAATAATTATCTGCATTCTTTAATTTTTCACAAATCTTATGACTACAAGTCACCTTATAAAACTTGTTATCCTTTCATCAATGTAAATGGTTTTAAAATTGACATGAATTTAGTCATATAGATTAAAATACGAATACCATATGCATAAAAACTCTTAAATGCTTATGATATAAAAAAGAGAACAACCCCATTCTTTTTCAAAATGTATGCCAAACATTAAAATTGTAGCTTTAAAACTAATGCAATAGATTTATACCCTCATGATTCATAAAAAAATATTATTTCATCATTCAAAAACAAGTCAAATTAATCTTTTTGAATGTAGCCTAGAATAAATAACCACATAAACTTCATTTCTTTATTTCAACAAGATAATCACACTACCTCTAGCATGTAGAGATAACTCAACATAAAATATCAACTTATTCATTATAAACCCTATATAAAACCATTAAGAAAAGTTTTTAACCCATTAAAAAAACACAAAATCTATCATTTCTTCATACAAAACCAAATACAACATCCTAGGTGACCAAAACTAGAAACATCACAAATTTATAGCATGCATGCGCATAAAGAAACATATCAATAACCTTTTCCAAATAAAATAAATTAGCAACTATAAATATAAATAATGTATAAAATACTAATACCATTGAGGTATTTATCAGTCAATAATGGCAATCATCATACACATGCATAACTTCTTGCAAGATAAGTATTTTTAAATCATGCATGAGAAACTTATCATTCAACAAAATACACAATATATAAAAGAAAATTGAAGATTGGATTTGAACCATATAAAAATAAAACTTCATAAATTTAAAAATAAAAACCTCCATACAAGTTGAAACCTATGCACATTCCCATTCAAACATATCCAAAGATTTTCCACAAACAAACACATGACTATATTCCTTTCTTTCAAAAACCTTATTTAAACAACGTGCAATGTATTTTGTCTAAGAATCCATTGAAAAAAAAAATTATTGTGCATAAAATTCAAAGTGACAAATTTGTAAATAAATTTCATTTCTTAAACAACAACCATCAATTTCATATCTCAACAAAAGATATGCATATGTTAAAGACATTTAAACAATCATAATCCAACATCCAAATCCAATTGATGAAACTGTAGAACTCAAATTCTAAAATGAAATTGAGAAAATGGTGTGTAAGATGAGAAAATAAATCCTTTATTTCATCATGGTTTTCATAACTAATATTTAATGTGAATGGGGTTACATGTCCACCAAATTAGATAAGAGAAGTATCATCTAAAATCTCATCTTTGCTAAAACCAAAACACATAATCACTAAACACTTATCAATATTTTTATACCATTACCAAATTTTATGCCACAACATCTAAGCTTGAGGTGAGGACAATAATTTAAAAATAAATATAAATCAACCCACCACCAATTCAAATCCACCATGTTCACATTAAACAAGAGATATGCCTCAACCCTAATGCATTAAAACTATCAAATCCAATGAAATATATGCATTTATTATGATATGTCCAAGGTGATATATGAAAGTTTTGAAGTATTTTGAAACATTAAAACTTAATAAAATCACCCCAAAATAATATAAATTAAACAACATGGAAAGTGTCTATGTTAAGTACTTATCACCTTAAAAATGATCATGATATTTAATCAGAAGGTCAAAAATACACATCTATATTAACCTTAACCAATCATATAATTATGCATATTACCTTGGCAATGCAAAAGAGGATTATTTAAATAGTGTGTAAATAGGTGTTGAAACAATGTTTTGTAAAGAGGGTGTTTTCATCATACAACTATTCATTCCAATTGAAGAGGTATAATAATCAAGACTAGTAATTTTGTACATGTTATTAGCTTTCCATAATTATCAATAAAATGTTACATAATTCATACATCAAATATATTTTGAAACATCATATCACATTTAGACATCTCAAAACATGATCTAATCATAAAAAATCATATTGAAAACTATAACACCAATGTGCCAAATAAGATAGAGCATACCAAGATCACAATTGCATGTTGATTGAACTGCATGAATGAGATACAAATATACTAGGTTTATAAATTAATTAAATGATTATAGTATAAATTGATTAATAATTCTAAAAATCCTCTCAAAAAAACATTATGAATAATAAATCACTTCAACATAGCAATATTTCATATTGAAATATATGTGTAGAAATAACTGCTTAAATAAATACAAACAAATTCCCCACCAATAGATTTAAATGTTATGACCAGAAGTCATCATATGGCATAACACTAGCAATCTTCCTAGTCAATTTCAAGGTTGTAACTAAAATTATGAATTTCAATAGACTTAGGAGTGTGATCCAAGTAAATCATTTTCATGTAGCTATGTGAAAACCTCTTTAAGAATTAATATATCAAGGTATATATTATTCATCTAATGTGGTATAAAGATTAATAAATTTATAAAAATAAAATTTATGATGGATAAACAATCAATTCATACCCTAGAATACAAATTCTAAAAATAAAGTAATGTTCACAACACAAGAATTTTTGGTAGCTATTAATATAAAATATTAGTTTAAAATGATTATGCATTCAAATATTCATAATGAGATACATTAATGCAATATAAAATTCTATCTTTCCTATAATAATGATGAAATCCCATGAATCTTGACATAATTTAATCAAAGCCAAAAAAAAAAGAGAAAATACAAAACAAAGAAAAAAGCCAAAAAGAAACAACAAAAATACGAAATGAAAACTAATAGAAGAAAAGCTTCAAATGATGACTAGTGGATGAATGACATAGCTAATTACCATCAATATCCTACAAATTAAATTATTATTTACAATAAAAAAAGTTATTTTATATGGATGAAGACAAAGTGAATCAAATTTATGATGGTTTTGAGGATCTTCATGATCTTTTTTCTCAGTATATACTAAATCACCAACTTTAAAACACATTTTAGAATTTTTTTAATCATTTTTTTTAAAATATTTTATTTAACCTTTTCTAAAATTTTTAAATATGTATCTTTAGTACCTTCAATGGCTATGATATCATTAAGTATCTACTCAACAACATTAGTATATTATTTAAAATATTGAAGAGAAGTTCTAGTAGAAGAAATATAGAGTTTTATTGACAAGGTAGTTTCAAATCCATAAGGTAACATGAATGGATACTATAATATTACATCCTTCACCATTGTGATATAAACCCATAATGATTCAAATATTTAAAAATACCAATCACATTTATTAACACACACTATTTTTTTCATAATTGAAATCAAATTATTATTAATGGACTCAACCTGTCCATTATATTGAGGAATGACTAGAAATAATTGAGTAATGTCCTAAAAATCTAGATAATAATTTGAGATGAATTAAGTACCATTATCAAATATCATTTCATATGGAAGACCAAATCTAGAAAAAAAATTGATTCTAAAGTAATGAAATAAATTTAGTTTTAATATAACTTTTCAAAGTTACAACTTCAGGACACTTAGTGAAATAATCTATAGCAGTTAAAATATACATTGAACAATTAAATAAGGTGGATGGATATTAGAAATAATATTAATATCTCACTTAGTAAAATGTTATTATAAAATAATGGGATTTAAATATATTGTAGGTAGTCTATCTCTTATAGTAAAAATTTGATAAGGCATACAATCATGAACTAGTTTATATGAATCTTGAAAAAGTTTAGGTCAATAATAACCTACACATAAGATCTTGTATGTAGTAATTTTTTCACATAATGACCACCAAAAATGCCTCCAATACATCTTCTAAGGACCTTACAGGTTTGAGCATGAGTTAAAAAACATAAACTAACACCATCTATATTCATATAAAATAAATATTCTCTTATAAAACAAATTTAAAATCTTGTAATTGAAGTGATATTCTTTGCTTTTTATCTAAATTATCAAGACAAGGTTGATTTTATAATTAATAACTCAAATCATGGTACCAATCATCTTTAGAAAATAAACAATCTCACTCATGCATTTCATGGTCAAATCTAAGTTGTTTTAAAAAATCAAAAACCTTCAGTCTTGAAATGAGGTTTAACATGAAGAAAATAATCAATTGAAATAACTAAAAATATATGCTAGACCTTATGTTTTTAGCCAAATGTTTAGCTAAATAATTTCCCTTAATGGTCTTAGATGTTCTAAATTCAATATCAAACTCTTAAATTTTAAAAATCCCCTTGACTAACCTTCCTGGAAAAGTAGGCTACTTTAAAAGATAACAAATTATAAGAACATTTGATCAAAAAATTAATTCATTTCCCATAAAAAGATATATAAATTTAGTCAAAGAAGAAATTAATTATAATTATTTAATCAATGGATACTTAGTTTCGATATCTTTCAAAAATTGGCCCATATAAATTATATGCCTTTATTCATTATTATCATTTTGTTGAGTAATAACAACACCTATGGATTTCTTAGCTATAATAACATAAATAATAAAGGGCTAGTTTAGATTTAGTTTTGAAAGTATAGGTGCACTTGTAATGGAATATTTTAAACTTTTAAAAATTGAATCAGAACCTCCATCCTAGATATAGATCTGATTTTTATTTAAAATAACTTATAAAGATTAGATTTATCAATGAAATCATCAATATAGTTACACACAAAGCTGATTTTGCTAAAAAAAGATATAAGATTAGATTGGTTTTTAGGAGGTGATAAATTGTTAATAAATTTAATTCATTCAAGATCAATTGATATGGAAGTTTTGGAGATGATATGACCTAATAATTTCCCTTTAGTTACTTTAAATTTTGATTTCTTAAGATTTAGAGAAATGCTACATTTTTTACATCTAGTGAAAAATTCATGAAGATGATCAATATGTTTGTTTCTATTTTTAGAATGCATGGTAAGATCATCAATGTTAACTTGAATAAAAATACCAATTAAATCATAAAAGGCTACATGCATATCCCTATAAAAAGTGGCACATACATTCATTAAATCAAATGACATTCTACTAAAATTAAATATTCCTCTTCATGTAGTAAAAGTAGACTTATGCTTATCTTATGGATTTACAAAAATATGATTGTAACCGGAAAATATTTCAAGAAGATACATCATTTTAAATATTTTAACTTAATACAAAATTTGATCAATATTAGGCAAAGGAAACTTATCTTTAACACTAGCTTTATTCAAATCTCTAAAGTCTACACATAATTGAATATCACTATTTTTATATTTAATAATAACTAAGTTAGCTACCCAATCATAATATCTTACGGGAAAATGACACCAATTCCTAACATCTTATCAATATCTTTATCTAAGGTTTATTCTAATAAGGGGCTGCTTATTATTCTAACTTTTTTCATGTTAGGTTTTATATCAGTTTTAATAGGCATGTCATGTTTAATAATTTTAGTATCATAACATTTTAGGTCTTTGAATGACCAAGAAAAATGTCAATAAATTCTTTGAACATTTAAATAAATTAATTTTTTTAATCAAAAATACATTGAATTCCTAAATAAAAAATAAATTGAATTCCTAAATAAGAAATTTCAATCTAAAATCTATTAGTGCTTAACTATAAATAATCATCCTAATTCAACACAATCATTATTATAAAATTATGAATTTTCAAGAAAAAATTAATATGTTCATCATAATTTAAAAAATAGGTCAATTATCATTAAGATCAGGAAATGTAAGTCTAAAAATATTAGAAAAATATAAATTTATAGTTAGCTCACTATCAATCAAGGTAGGGTTAAAATAAAAACAACAATTTTATTAACATAAGAATCAAATTATCCAATCGCATGCATGGTATTAAAAGATTAAAATCCCTCAATAAGTGACCAAAATTTCAAATTATACCTATGGATATGAGTCTAATTTGTTTTATAAATATTTCTAATTTGTCTAACGATCAATGCAAAATTTCCAAAACTTCTAAATGCTTAATATTTAATTCTATTAAATTTTAAAAAACTAAACATAAATCTTAAAATTCCACTATAATAGTGGTATTATCAAATGATAATTTATAATCATAGATAATTATTTTACCTACAAGATAGATTAGAATAATTTCATCACCATTACCATTTTACAAACATGTCCATTATTAGGCCCATGAACTGTTAGTATAAGTATTCACACCAACATGACATCCACATAGGTGAGAGATGATAATTTTTTTGAAGTGGTTAGCCTAAGGTTTTTTTTAGCTAGATAGAGGTTTCATCAAAAATATTGCACCAAATGGCAGGTGGCTAACCATCTCCTAGAGTTTTAGGGATTCATCAGGGCTTCATCAAAGATTTAAAGAGACATGGCAAGTGTAGTGCAGAGTTCACAGAGTCATGGAGCTGACAATTATTATGAGAAATTTCTAACTCAACATTCAACATGCAAGTTACACCATGAAAAAGATACTCCTAAAGGTTATATAAATATCTTCAGTCAGATGAGGAAAGGAGGTAAAGAATTCTAGCAAAGCTCTGGAAAAATGACTTTGAATCCTTGCTCTATAAACATCGTTCCAATGGCCATTAAGACTTATAAATAGTATGGAGGCCACTCTGTCTCTGATTATATGTGCCCAAGCTCATCTGTGAGCCTATAGTTTGTTAATATTATTATGTTTTGAATATACACTACTATGGACTTTGAACAATAAAAAATGATGTTGCATTAAACATAATGTGTCTAGTTTTCATAGTTTATAGTATTATCAATGTAATGTAAAGGTTTGTGAGGTCATATTTTTTATTCAATTATGTGAATTAAGGTTAATACATTTTAATATTTTTTCTACTTTAATTAAGTACCTTTAATTTTTGTGACAACATCATCATATTATATGAAGGATGAGTATGGATCTGTGCTAGTAACCCAATCCCTATTTAAATTATATCTATTTATTATAATTAAAATCAGTCTTATGACCCTTTAAGTACCTATATGACCCCAGGATTAATCCAAAAAATGTATGCACCTATGGATATACCTTTAGTTTTCATTGAATTGATCGAGTTTCCTTTTGAAGGTCTTATGCCATCGAAAAACTAGCCCAACATAGGCCTTGATTAATTCTCAGTTGTGCTTTGAGTGAGCACATAAGGCCTTACCTCATGTGGATTGATGTCAGTGTAGTCAAGTGTTTAAAATGTTTCATGCAAAGGGAGTATACCATACTTTCATGTGGTTATATTAAACTGAGACCCTATACTTTGCACAACATTTTGTTTCTGTTATTAGGACTCATGTTGAATTTTGTTATTATGATGGTAAGAAATAATGATTTACTGACTTTATCTTGAAAACATAAAGTATTGGTTATAATAGGTGGAAGATATATTTATGTAGAAGAATCCAATCCATAAAGAACAAAATCTAGTAATATGGGTTCAAGATTACCTATATGATGCTTTGTATAAGGTGTTTTTTATGAGGTAGTTAAGAATGTGTAAAAGTGGTTGGTTTCATATTCAACCCATATAAGAAAAAGCTATGGATGGCTCTATGAATGGATAAAGGATTACTTAGAGAGGCTTTAAACCCCAGATGTTATATGGAATAGAGTGGGGGATAAATGGTGGCAAGGATCCTTAAATAGATATGTACTTTAGTTCATAGTCTCAGCATATTTTATCTTTGAGGAAGAGAAGAACTAGTTTTTATGCGATGCTAGAGGCATGTTTATGAAGCATTTTAATCCATAACTCAAAAATATAATGGTTGATTATAGTTTTGAAAATTTAGGGATAAAAGGCTAAAATCCTTTCACATATGAGTTACACAAAAGGGGAGAGGGGGATGTGTAGGTGAAGCATAATCGAAAGGGATGATCAAATTGATACCTAAGAGATAAGAAGATAAGCCTATAATAAGAGATAGTACCACCTGATGAAGGATATATAACCTAGAAGTGCCAAGAGGACACCTAACAAATGAGAATGGCATGGGGAAGGATCTCTTAAAAGACAACAACATAGAGATGAGAGATATAATGAAGTGATGGACTGATCTCGACACTTGACAAGTGTGGAATTTGTTGAGTTCCTACAATATTTGGTAACTATAGATATGCTTGATGCATCTACCCCCTATGAACCTTAAGTTAATTCTCACACACTAGATCCCCCACTTGAAGATAGTATAAAAGTGTTTGTTGACCCTTATAACACCTCAAATTTTAGAAATTTTATAGATTTAGATTGTAGCTTTCTGATTGAACAAATTATTCCTTACAAAGAGGTGAGCACAACTACCTCTATACCATTGGGTGCTAGTTCACCATAATAAAATTTGAATGTGAGCATACCAACTCAGTTGATTTTAGTAATGCAAGGTGGGAAATAGATTGCAAGAAGTGGTCTGGTACCACAAACATGTATCACAACACTAATGACATCAACTACACTAATAGTAAAAACGGAACCAATGCCTACCTCCATGGTTGGAGACATTGGAGAGCCACCACTAGGACAAGTGTTAAGGGATAATAACCTCAAGTAATAACTACCCCACATATCAAATCTACTAGAAAATGATTATACACCTATCAGAGTTTTATGGTATGTAAAATGCTATATAACATGTGTTGAAATGTAAGCTATAATGGTGCACATGAGGAATAACCCAGTCGAAGCATAAGGATAATCATTTTTCAACCACTTTACTTGATCGTGCCGACACCTAATATAGAAAATTTTATCCCAACCAAGCCATGGTTGACTATGATAAACTAAAGGATACATTCTTGAAAGAATTTAACATCCAAGAGTTTGAACAATAGAGCATTACTATGCTAAAATAAATTACCCAAATACTTTTGAAGAGTGTGCACTTGTATGATGAAAGGTTCAAAACTCTCTTATCAAAGATCCCATATGATATTCACCCTTCCTAACATATGTAGTGGTTCATTAGGGGGTTTGTCATGCCATTCTAAAGAGCGCTTTCCATGAATACTTTTATAGACACTCTAGAAGTGCTTGAAACCATGCTAAAAGATGAGGTATTTGTAAGTGTAGATACCAAGATCATCCCTTTTATAGAATCACATATTGCATTTATGGCCTCCCAACTCTAAAATCTTACCACTATCTCTTTGTATGATACTCAAAGTAGACTATAATACACCAATTGTGAAGTAGAAGGCCATAGTAGAACTAATTACCCATGGAGGAATGTGTGCACTCTAATTATAAGCTATGAACCCTATTAAAGATTACATGACATCCAAAAATTCCCTTTATTGTAATGTGCCAACCAAGTCAACATAACCATCTATTATTATTTGTGAGACACATATACCGTTACCACTACTAATTATCAGTTGATTAATGAAATGAAAAAAACATGGAAGGGGTACATGGTAGGCTACAATAGTATTATAAGGGAAAGCAAACCAAGGGAATGGTGATTATGACCAATATAATATAGGCTTCAAGATATAACTAGGCACTAGAGGGTGAGGCAAAGGATGTGGTACAAAAGGTTCCCACCATGCTCATGTTATAAGTATCACTTAAAAGAGCATTATCATTACAACTTCCCTACAAATCCCATGTGTGGGTATTATCTAGGGCCCCATAAGGTAAAATAAAGCCCTCACCTTTATAAAAATTTGACCTAAGGTAGTTATGGTATAGATAAGGGCACAAGAATGATCAGGTGTGAGAAAAAGATAGAAAAATGGACCAAAAAGGTGCAACCTAAACACATAGAGGTGGTCAAGGTATAGGAAACTACTCATAGTGGATTCACCACTTAGCTACAGGTTGTATCAGTATCTAAGTTACACCTTGAGTATGGGGATAAGGGTTAAAATGAACACATAATGTGGATTGAACCAAAATTTATGTCATACCTAGACCCAATATACTATAAAAACATATTATAGTAGGATATGAGTGTAATACAAAACCTACAAGAGCATCTCTAGTTATCATGAGACCTAGAAGAGTAGGTTTTCACCTCTTGAAAGAAGTAGGATATCTAAGAAATTAAAGTACAAGAATTAACTAAGATATTATACCTCCTATAAATATAGGAAATTTTTCCCTTATTAAATAATTTGCTCCTAGAGCATGCAAATCAAAATTAAAGTAAGGTTTCCATGCCATGCATAAAGAGAGAATGAGAAGTTTGACATACACAAAATATTGAATATGACCAAAAACTCCTAGTGGATGCCACTATTGATGGATGGCCTATCTATGAGGTTCTTATAGACATATGAACCAAGGTTAACATCTTGACCAAGATTTTTTGGGAGAAAATGGATAGCCCATCCTTGAGACCTTCCCCTCATGTACTCTTCATAGCTAATAAAACCTAGGCATAAAATATAATAATTCTAAAGAGCATAATTATATATATCATGGGCACTAAATTCTACACTAATTTTAAAGTAATAGAGTTAGCAGAGTAGGAAAACTACTTGTCACTTTTGGGAAGACCATGGTATTATGCGAACAATGTCGATATGCACTTCAAAATACAATACATAAAATTTAAGAGTGGAAAGGAGAGGGTAGTTATACCTCTCTCAAATGACTAAGGACCCTTTTATGTCGAGAACATGGAGATCAAAGATGAAATCAACCATATCTATAATATCATAGCGTAAGACTCTAAAAATAAATGTTCAAGGATTCCTATCTTGGGAAGATGGACAATCAACCTCAAACACCATATATGTTTCTTGTGACCAATGGGTCAAGGAATAATATGAGACCATTGGTCAATGATGTTACTTAGTGCACACAAAGGAGACAAAACTAGTAAAGATAGGTTGAGAATAGATTGATCGTGCTTCTAAAAGATGGGTCACATTAGAAAGAAAAGGGGGAAATAGTGTTTAACCTTAGTAAGGGCAACATCATTTCACTCCCAAGATATGAAGGAAGTAATCTTATGGAGGACTATGTTCATGACATTGAGTCATGCATCATAAAGGATGTGGATGGAATGGATGCATTAGTATACACATTAAAGAGCATTACTATTCATTTGTGGGTAGTGTAAAAGCTTGGGTTACCAACTTGGTAGGATATAAAGGTATCTATTTTCACTAGGTTTGGAAAAAACAATGAGGACCTAGATATTTTAGCCTACTCTGGAGACTCTAAACCCATAGCACATTTACATATTTATAAAGAAACATGGACTATTTGTAGTGAAAATCCCCTAAGAAATCTATGGGTGTATGCCTTATATAGAACCTTAAATACTTGGGTGTGTTTATGGTACATAGTCAATGAGATTCACTACAAAACCATCAACTAGGATGCCCTTAAATAATGGTTTGTTCATACCTCTTCCTTTTCTTTTCAAAATCTTGAATTGATTGAGCCTTTACACATATTTAAAAGGTTGATGTTTGAGGACACTGTTATATTGGAATAGTACCTAAAGGGCATGCTTAATGAAAAAGGGTTAGTGCTTCCAACCTTCTTTGAATAACAAAATTTGAATAGTGACTCTAGTGATGAAGATAATGATACATGAAAGGCATGTAACTGGAAGAATTTGATAGGGAAGAGGAATTTAGTGTGCCAAGTTAAGGATAATGACCTGAAAGAAGAAGACTCTACTCATATTTAGATAAAAAAAAATTGAGGGTATAAAACATGTTGAGGATTTACACTAGGAGAAGCATGAACCCTACTGGGCACCATTAAAAACTACCAAGGTAGATATCAATTTAGAGGGGAAACCTAAAATTGCCACTCTAGGTGCCTATTGGTCTAACATAGAATTGGTGCATATTATTTATCTCTTAAAATATTTATAAGACCTATTCTTACAAAAATATAAAGATATGAAAGGTTCGCACCCATCCCTTGGGAAGATTAGCATCAAACTAGTTATCGATGCAATACCCATCAAAAAGTGGCCGTATAAGATGAACCCAAATATTTGAACCAAGGTCAAGATAGAGATCAATGCCATTCTTTCCATAGGAGTTATGTACCTTGTGTAGTAATATAAATGGGTCAGCCCCATGGTCATCAACATCAAAAAATATGGGCACATCCAAATTTATGTTGACTATATACTATTAAATGCCACTTGTGTAACTAGCCCCTTCCCAACTTTATTTATCGATGATGTATTGGGTGGCATCACAAGTTATGAGATATACACATTTACTAATGGATTATCTAGATATCATCAAGTCCAAATCAAAGAGGAGGCCAAGCCTAAAACTACCATTATAACTGAATGGGATTGTTTCACATATAACATGATTCCCTTTCAACTAAATAATGTGCCATCCATTTTCTCCCAAGTGGTGATCATCATATTCAAATACTTCATGCACAATTTATTCCAAGTATACTTAGATGATAGGATAGTTTATGGGTTGGTAAAATATCACTATGATAATTTATGCCTAATGTTTTAAAGGTGAAGACAATTATAAATTTCTTTAAATCTCAAAAATTGTGTTTTCATAATGACATTTGGCACATTGTTTAGACACATCAGCTTCAAGGATGGCCTACTTTTTGATCCAACCAAGATTATAATAATCCTTTAGATTCAATCACCATCAATGTATAAACATGTATGTGCCTTTCTTAGGCATTGTGGAAATTATAGTAACTTCATAAAAAAGTATGCTAGAATTGTAGTGCCAATAAAGTAACTCTTGCAGAAGGATGGCCCATTTTATTGGGTTTAACACAAGAGGATGCTTTCAAGACCCTAAAGATGAAGTTATCAATTGCACCAAAACTATAATTTATTTATTGGACAACTCCCTTCCATGTCCATGTTAATGCCTTTGGTACTACAATCAATGCCATTCTCACATAACTAAGCAAAGGGAAAATGGATCATCTTATATCTTTTCAAAGTAGGAAACTAACTAAGGTATAATAAAATTACACCACAACATGGTCCATGCCCTACAAAAGTTTTGATATTACTTTATGGAAACTCCCTTTATCTTATTTACTAATCATGAGGCACTTAAGTACCTGGTAAACAAGCCCATTTTGCATGGGCACATTTTTTAATGGATTGTTTTAATTCAATAATTCCATTTTTTTTATTTTAGTGAAGACTAGACCATCTATTCTGCATCAACTTTAGCAATGTAGTATCACCAATTGAATATGATATGCCTAATGCACAACTCTACCACATATAATTCATCCTAGAAGACTTAGTAGAAATCACTATGTTTTTTTACCTCTAGATCTATGCCTTAGACCATGACCACTAAAGAGAAGAAGTAGCTCGTAGTTCACATTGACCCTTTTCAACACATTAGTGAGGAGATATATAAGTTTATACATAATAAAATCATTCACTTATGTGTCCTATAACATGAATGGGACTTGATACTTCAAGAGGCATATGAGGGGATTGCTAGAGGCCATTATGCTAGAGATGCCATGGTGAAAAAAGTAAAACAATTAGGCTTGTAGTGTCCAACTATGTTTCATTATGTAAAATAATATGCCAAAGCATGTTATTTCTACCAAAACACATAAAAATCAAACCATCAAGATGAGATGCACCTTGTCCCCATCCTTTCCTAGGTGTCATTTGAAAAAGGGGCCATTGATTTTTTTAGGCATATTACTCCCATAGTAAGGCGAACAGGCACAAGGTTATTTTGTTTTCCACAAATTACTTCACCGAGTGGGAAAAAGTAGCAAAAACCAAAGACTATACATCTTCCACAATAGTAAGATTAATTTGGGAAAATATTATCAGTAGGTATGAATGTATACTTAGCTTGACTAGTGACCATGACACCTATTTCATCAATGAAATATTTCAAATTATTCTATTTGAATGTATGGTGGCATACCATAAAATGACACGCTACCACCCCCAATAAAATGGGACTACATAATGATTCAATAAAATATTGGGGAGATGCTTCACAAAAATATGTGATGTTGGTTTCAAGGATTAGGATGACTGTGTGTCAGTAGTATTATGGGCCTATCACACAACATACAAGCACCTAAATAAGGGTATACCATTCCAACTAGTGTTTGGAATAGAGGCAATTTTACCTATGGAATTATTAGTTCCCTCATTACATATCATGAATATTGGTTGACTAGATAACCAACAATCTTTAAATGCATGCTTCGAATATTTGGAGAGGCTAGATGAGACACATGCCAAAACAAGATAGATCTAGTATATATAAAAGGTGTGATAAAAGGTATGACATGATAATAACATCAAGAACAAGGTATTTACAAAAGGTGCACTAGTCTTGTTATATGATTCTAAGTACCTCAGGCACCTAGGTAAGTTACAGATCATGTGGATGGGAGCTTATGTCATCCATATTAAATTAGAGATTGGTGCATACAAGTTGCACATGTTGAATAGTGAAATGCTCTCTAAGAATTTCAATGGCAACATATTGAAGGTATACCATCACTAAGATGGTATTTACACCATCTAATGTTGGCTTTTTGATAAAATTTTGGTCACTTTATCTTGTGACTACAATAAAACTGGCTCAATCTAAATATTTTCCTTATGTCTATTTATTTTTTGTTGTTTGAATAAGCATGGTACTTTCAAGCACATAGGATAAATTTTATAACACTTACACCCATACAAATCTAGTTATATGAGTTAATCCTAGGCACTTTTTAAGTTATCAAGGCTAGATACCTAAGTTTCTAGGCACATCTAAAGTATGACAGGCTCATATAATTATAAATTCAAGTTGACAGTGCACAAGGTGTTCATGCATAAGAGATCGATAAGATATAATGAGTCACTTGAGGACCAATGCAAGGATCTATATTGGATAGGGAAGGTCAAAGCAAGAGACATGAAAATGTAGATAAATCAACCAAAAAAAGAGGTGCACTTGAAAGGAAGTGTAACACCAAGAAGATATGGAACTTCATAGGTTGAATTGCATGCATATGAAGTGATACACCCAAGTAACCATAAATATGATGAAGGTCATGTTAGAATGAACAAAATGTAAGATAATGACAATTTTAATAATTGGCACCCACCCAAAAGTCAATGGGAAGTGATGATTTGAATCACCTATCAATTCATGAAATAAATAATTAGTAAGGTTAATGTTATGGTGGTAGAAGAAAAAAGATCTAAAATAAATGAATAGTTGGTGGTATATTTTAGTGTATTTCATGGGTTTTAAAATATTTCAAGAATCTAAACACTGCCATCCATAAATGTAGAATATGAGGTTACATATGAAAGAGCAAGTGGTAGACGTAGGAAGGATACTATCATTTTCAAGAATTTAGAGTAGAGTAAAGAGCCAAATCCACTGAGTGAGAAAATGATACCTTAGAGAGAACAAGTTCTCCATAGCCCCCCCCCAACATTGAGAATGAAATAACATGAATAATATTGTGTTTCTCCTTGAGGAAAAAGGGAGGCAATCAAAGGGAAATTAATAGAGAAATAGGGGAGTAAGATTTTGGCAAAATGACTAGGCCACCATTAATAGGGTAGGAAACCCAATAGCCAGATGTGAAATCATATTTCCCATGAATATAAAGCATGCTACAATTTTTTTTTGGCTTTGATATAATCAACCAACCATGTTTTAATAGTAGAAAGTTTAGGATGGGAAATAAATGGTTAAGCATAGATCTACCACAAGTACAAAGAGATGTAAAAAAATGTGAGTAGTGGGAGAAATATCAACCTCAAAAATGGAGGTGTAGATGGTAGAGGGAGTAGGAATTTAAAATATAGATCTAATCGTGAGCATAAATCTCTCTTATAGAGAGATGGAGTATAAATCAGATGTCATAGTGGGGGAGAAGTGGGTGCCTTTTGTGCATGTTTGCAAGCTTATAACCATAGGATGGGCAATAACATATAGGATTTGAACAAGGATTGGATGATAAATATGGGTAAGAAAGCCAAGGTAGGCACCACACTCTTTAATGTCTCCATTAGATACAAATTGCAAACCATAAGTGCCACATAACTATTTAAGCTTCCAAGCTTTGGCAAGCCAAAAGACTTGGTGCATTTCCTCTTCTTGTGGGTAAATGGTGATCAGTTGTACTTTCCTTGATGGCATATGAGGATTTTTACAAGACTCATTAGTAGAATCATAGGGCTACCTAGCATAGGAATAGACTTATTAGAGATGATGGAAGATTACATAGAGGTAGAAAGGGTCACAAAACTCTTGGGCTACTATAATTCAATATTTGCATTCCCCATCAAAGAAATCCAAGAACCTAACATAATGGTAACATTTTAACTTATAAGTACCAAAATTTTCCATATAAGTTGATGTTTTGATATTAGTAAAACATTACTTTGCATTGCCCACCACATGGCATAAGGAATAAAGTTCAATATTTCCAATTTCATCATAGAGGATATAATCAATAATGCATAAGAATGTCATTAGGTATGAGATACCTTTAAATGGGAGTAAATGTTAATATTAATAGTGTTGGAGGAGATAGGTATGATATATGGTGATGATGACCACATATGGGTATTCCTACCAAGCCATAAGTCCCTAGAAATGAAGTACCAAGACTTCATCTAACCCCATCTTCTTGCAAAAATATAAGAATAGAGTGTAAAGGTGGTTTGAAAGGTACATAGATGCCTTTAGGAAGGATTGGTTCATACCAAAAGACTCCCTCATAACTAGTGGGAATGATAACCTTTATTGTGATGCAATACTTCTGTGTGGTGTTCCTAGCACTCATCAATTGGAATCTATCATGATGGCTTCAATTACCTTATACGCTCTCAGCCAAATATTTCATGGTAGCACTAAGTATAATACCTAATGCACAATAAATTGAGATATAGGCCAAGGTTGTGGATTGAGATAGAATAATGACAAGGTGTCAATTTATGCACCCTAGATCTAAGGCCACTATGGATGAGGAGGATGATAGTGATAGGCCTGACATCCATACCCTCTAAAGGGTAATAATAAATGGGAGGATCTTCAACCTCTACCATGAGATGAATCCATGTAAGAAGGGTAGATAATATATAAAGGATGATGACCTCCCCTCCTAGTTGGTGATGAAGGGAAGTGTTCATGTCTCTAAATGTATCACAGGTGTCCTTAGTGTTTAGAGAACACTTATCATTTTAGAATTTTGGGAATTCAAAGCATGAGTAGTAGGTTTTGGAAAATTATGTTACCTATGGTGAAATAGCAGTAGATCAATGTCTAACTACTCCAAAAAAATTATATTAATTAATGGTTAGGAGCCATCATGGTCCAAATATTTGCATATTTTTAAGTACCTATGTCATTCTGGTGAATTATGATAAAAGTTTAAACTACAGACTAATCTAATGGATATTTACAATGAGATTGAAACTAGAGTGATCTGATTAAAAGGAAGTAAAAGATAAGGGTAAGGGAGAAAAATAATAAGTGATTGATGATCTTAGCCTCAAACATTATGATAAAGTTTTAACTACAAATGAGTATGCTTTTTACCAGTATATAGTGAAAAATAGCGTAAGTTCAAATCTCACTACACACCAGGCAAACTTTAAAGGATGATATAAAGAAGTAAAAGTAAGATCTAAATTTACTTTAAATATTTTCTACCACATTAAAATAGTATTTTCACATTCTAATGCAAAGCAAATTTTTAAAAAAAAACCAAATTCAAGATCATTCAACTAATTTAGCATAAGCACAAATTAGTAACCCTGTAATCAAAGATGCAACTCAAAATTCATAGAAACCATTCAAATTAAAGACATAGGACTAGAAATTGATATAAAATCCATATAAAAATTGACATAAACAAACTTAGACAATTTTTATAGAATTAATTGATTGTATTAACTTCTCAAAGTATACAAATTTTGCTCAAAATTATCTCTCTTAAAAAATAGTAGTACTACCTTTTATAGGAGGACAAGGTAGTATACCCATTAGTTACAAGATACAAATGTACAAGAAGTAAGGATAGTTGTCCTTTTTCTACAAATTTATAGAATACACTTGCTTTCCTAAAATGGATTGATCTAGAGGTGAATATGCTAATCAAACTAGCATATGCCTTTACAATATAGTATTCCATGTTTAAATATTACAATGCTTTTAAAAAATGTAATATTAATTAATTGGTGGGCACTATGCCTGAGAAATCACTTGCTATTACTAGAGGATGTTCATGACCTTTTGGTGTTGCTCATTGACTAGATCCAAATCCATAGTCAGTTTTAGGAGACACTCTTCCTCTTTATCAGTTAGCTCATTTAATTCCTTGTCATTTATAGCCATAGCTTCCTTGGTGATATTGGCTTCAATTATCCTTTATATTTCATTAAATATAATGTCCAAGATCCTATTATTATCAGTACTAGATTGGCCTTGACCATTACTTCTTATTTCTTATGTTACCAAAGTAGCCTTGTGTTTGAATTCATCATATTTCATGATGCCTACGACACTAGGCTATGAAGGGTTAGTGAACATTGTTCCAAGGAGATATTCAATCCTTTATAATAGTTCTTCATCATCCTTCAATAGTATTTATATATCCTTGGATGAAGCATTCAAACTTTGGACCTTGTTAAAAACTATTCTAGGAATTGCATTCAGATGTCCCAAGATAAATTTTTTGAGCCCACGAATCTACTTTCCAACTCAAATGTTGATTAACCCTATTATTTTTTCATCTAAATCTTGTCATTGGGATATTAGACCCTTGGACACTGTATTCTTTTACACCAATGCACTCTGCCTTAGCTTCATTATTTTTAATGCATCAAACATGTCAAAAAAGGATTCATCAAGAATATTGACCATTACCTCAAGCACTAATAGGAAATATTATGTTTTGAAATTATCCTTTTCCTCATTTAGGTTATATATCCTTTGATTCATGCCCCTAATGCCTACTATGACTTGAGCTAAGTGAGCTCTAGTTAGTTATTCAATGTCCTCTACATAGATGTGATGTTCACCAGGTATTTGACCTCCAATTGGAGTTAAGCCTATAAATGTCTCAACCTTTTGAAATTTGAATTCTCCAATCCCACCATGGCCTTTCTAGTTGTCACTCTTTCTAATCCTACAATATTTGGATTGAATTGGACCTTACTTTATGACTTTGTTACCTTATTAGGTTTTGGAACCTCCATATTTATGCTAATAAATGCTTTTGGAGCATCCATTATTTTTATCCAACCTTGTAGTGGCCACTATTATTTTCTCTTCCTCCTCCTTCATCAAAGACCTTATAAATGTCTTGATATCATGTACATCAATATTGATAGTTTGGATCAGGGCACATGAGTGGGATAAGGTGGGTATTTTCTGTATTTTTCCATAGATGAACCAATCATGGATGATTAGTCCATAGATGGGGTATTCATCATTAAATAAGTTAACTTAACTCATGGGGTGAGTGAAAGTTGACTTTGGCTTCTTTCTTCCAATCATGACCATTATTAATTTTTCCTTTCTCTTCTTCAATGGTGTCACTGGGACTAGATCTAAGGTAGTTTCTTTCCCTTTCTCTTTCTCAACCTCTTCTATTTGGACCTAGGATTCTTCAAAATGTTCCTCTTCTTCATCAGACCCATATGTCTCAACAAGGACCTTAAGGGAATATTCTACTATCTCATCAGGCTCTAGGGCAATCATGTCTAGGAATTTAATGAGGGATGTTGGTATTTGAGGTAGGGATAAGGATGATGGGCCCTCACCAAGATTTTCTTATAATTTTTATTTTTATAGTACCTTGTGAAAATTTTTCTTAGAGTTGTGGCACTTTCATTTATGGTTTATCTTGAAGGGGCCTAGAAGGTCCAGGTAACTAATGGTATCGTAAATGTCCAATTTACCATATGTCACCTAGTGGCTTCTTATTACTAGTTAGTTTATGTTCAAGTCTAACATTTTGTCTCTTAAACCTAGCTAATACCTCCTCAAAACTATTGGCCTTGATGTGCAAAGTATCATAGGGATGAATTTGATGTTCATAAAGTACTTGGTTTTCAAATGTTTGGTGACCTTGTCATTAGGGTCCCAATGCATAGGTCATCTAAATCTAAAGGAACTTCTATGTCTAGAAATAGTGTCTACATGTTTTTAATCTTGTAAAATAGTTATGCCAATTATTAAAGGAAAGGGGTGGAGAAGGCCTTTCCTTTTCTCCTTAAACACTCCATCAATGCCATGAAGAAGTCAATATGAAATTTCTTGCTATGCTAGTTTGGTGGGAATATAGATGGGCAACTTATAAGGTTGAATCAAAATCCCTTTAATTCTGATCACTATATAATATGGATACAACTAGATGTCTCCCATTATCTCTACATATATCTTGATTAGAGGTCTAATCCTAGGCATTGGAATCCCTATAATGGCTTATACTAAATTAGGATAAACATAATCATAAATAAACTACATGTTGTGTCTATATTTGAAAATGTGTAGCTTTTAATAGTGATGTGAATATGCCCTCAAGTGACCAATTTTTGATATAAAAGATATTGGTGGAGGCTATCAGGGCATCTAATAGATAGGAAATCATGAATAATTGTTTACTATTTTTCTTATTAATGGCTATGAATTGTCTTTCGAGATGGATGCTATCACCTCCCCTATTGGGGGCATGAGCTCTTTCTCAACCATGAAATAGACATAAGGTATCCAACTCTTATTGACATATGTGGTGGATGATACCCTAGGTATTTGATTAAATAGATTCATAATTACCGTAATCCCCTTTATAAATTGGGCAACTGGGATTCTTCTTGTAGGGCCCTAGATTACATGGTTCCCTTAGAGCAGCCATAGCTTAAGGATGGTGTCTAAATCATTTTTTCTAGAGCATTCTGTAATGGTGGGTAAATCCACTGGGTTTTTCCTAGTTTGTAATATCTCTCAAAAGCTAATGGGTAAATTTATGTAATTATCTTAGAGCTCCCTTCATGAATTATCTAGTCTTTTTTAATTCTACAATCTTTATAAATGGGAGCAAAGATGTTAATACAATGGAGTACCTTTATTTTAATGATAACATGGTGGAGGCTAATTGTTTGGACTACGATTAGGTCATAATACCTTTGACTGATTATGGTGGCAATATTTTTTTCTTTTGTAGTAATGGATTTCATATCCTAAATAGTATAAAATATTTTAGACCATTTCCTTTTGCCCATGTTTAATGTTGTAGTGTCTAAGACTGTGTCTTTGAAAACCCTTCCCTCATTATCTATGGATAGATACAACTCTATCTCATCTATTTGTTACTACTTCTAATCAACCATGGATCATTAGACTTTCAAATTTCTCAAAATTAGATTGAAAATGGTTCTTGGGTCAATTCTTCATTCTCAAATTACAATTGAACTTCTTTTAGCTTAACTATGATCAATCTGAGCTCAAACTAGGACCTATTATGTAAGTTTGGGGATATTTGTAAGCTTTAATGGTGATAGATTATTCAAATTTAGGATCATTAATGTCTCAAATTTGATTTTGACCTTTTAATTTATACATTTTCACTTTTGAGATCATATAATCTTCTATTTTATCATTTTGTACTTACATGGTGCTTATTTGGCATCTATCTAGCAACTTTCATGGTATTTTTCATAAATGCCTTCAAAACACTAACCATTGTTTTTTGAAAATTTACCTTTCCATTTTATCATCATCCAAGGATCAATGTGAGTCATTGATAATGATCTAGGATTTTTCATATCATTGGCCACCTTTGTATTGAGCCTCATGGTTGTGCCACTTAGCATCTCTATGGGCTTTCTAAGCTCTATATCTTATACTAGTCATTTATTTAATGCATGTCTACCATGTGTTGAGACTAAAAGATCTAAGATCTCTATTGAATAGTCATCATCTATTTCATTCCATTAGATCATTCATTCTCGATGAGACATGATCCGTTGATCCTATAAGATGCATGAACTTTAATCAATACATGGTCATGAAAATGAACTTAGGCTAAAATATTTTAATCTAAATTAATTTCATTTTAATAAACATATCATATACTTAGTCTAAAATAATTTATGATAAGTTTAAAAACATGATATCAAATGACCCCTCTAATGATATAAAGCATGCCCCTCTATCTAAGTAAAATATTTTAAGAGCTTGAATTTTATAGCCTCACAAATGTTAAATGATGGCCTCACAGATGTCAAATTATGTTTTTGATAATCTCAAATTTAATCTCATGAAGTTATTTAGGTTTGATGGGATTAAATTTTATAGTATCATAAACATCAATGATGGCCTCATGGGCATCAATGATGATTGTGAGAACGTCAATTTTAATCTCATCAAATTACTATATACCATAGATCTTAGATTCAGTTCACTCCATCCAATCAAGATCGATGATAAAGAAATATCTATTTGATCAAGATATAAGCAAGTGCACACCATTGGTTTAGGGTACCATTAACCTTAAGCTTTGTATGTGAGAGTGTCATGTGGTAGCTTTGCAAGGTTTCTAATATTTGACCCTATTGACCTTAGGGATGACCTATGGGCTATTGATATTTATCTAAATTCTTGTGATGGTGACACTTGTCAACTCCATGGTTCTTCCTTTATATTTTGACATTTCAATGCAATCTTCACTTCATTCAATCAAGATTTGTGATGGAGTGAGAGTCGTTGGATCTGTAAAAGGCAAAAGTGTTTATGTCAAGGCTTGGGTTGATAAGGACTTAGGTTAGAGTGTTAATACTAAGGTCTTATTCATGTTAATAAGTATGATGGGGCCTAAGGATTAAGACTTTAGGATATATAGGTAAAAAATGGGACCATGCTAGGGAAATTAAAAGTGATCCTACCAACACAAACATTAGACTCAGTTAGAAATAAAGGAAACATAAGGGGGAAAATAAAAGGGACCATGTAGGAATTTTAGGTTAAGGTTTGGTCATGTTAAGAAATAAGACCAAGCTTTAACATGAAAATTAGGCTTAAGTCCAAAGTAATTTAAAATATTCCCACCAACATGCTCCTGTCAAATGTAAATTTGAACCAAGGACTTAAACTAGGGTTTTCTAAAGGAAGGTCTTTAGATCACAAATCCAGGATTGAACATTCATAAACTAAAGACTAATATATGCTTTAATGAAGATAAAATATGAATATTGAAGCATGATCCATTCATAAGGGATCCATGAAACCTACAACTTATCACATGAAGGGAAACTTTTTACAACATTAAGCAAGCTCAAAGTAGAATTATAAGTAAATAGGGCATTCTTATCAATATGGATGATCTTAAAATTTTAATAGTGCTCAAAACATGCCATATTTTTAGTGTTAAGGTTCAAAGTATCTCAAGGGTCCCAATTTTCAAAAATGGGGGTATGTTGACCTCAAAAAATGGGGATTTCCAAGGGAAACATAGCAATATGTTAGAACTCAAAGGCTTTGGTTTGGACAAGTGACTAGGTCACCTATTTCATTTGATCTATGCCATCACCAAGGTTAGTTTATAGTTGAAATAAGATTTTTGCATGCATAAATATGGTCAAACATTAAGACATAGCCATGTTATGTGTGTTCTTTGATTCTACTTACTATTTTCCATGGGATATAGGGGATAACTTCCAATTTTTATGCCTTTAATCATTAGCATTGGCTTAGAGCATTTTTGGATATCTATGAAGGACCAAGCTTCTAGTTCAAGGAATATATAGGCATTACTTTGCTACCAGTCAAGCATCTATATCTCTAATATAAATGCCTTTAGCTCCACTCATGTCCTTGCTCCACTACCAGTTAGGCATTTATAACCCTGTTAGAGATTACCAGAATCACCTATGATTGAAAATCTTTTGATTTTACAATAAGTTATTTTTTGTAATTTTAGATATTTTAGGCTTTTTAGCAAAGCTTAGAAACTAGGGTATCTAGGTTGAAGGATTTGGTCAAGTTTTTAATCTTTAGGTAATCACCTATGGTTGTGACCTTTATCCTAGGCAAGGATGTTTGTTAAGTACAAACATGACTATGCTCTAGTAGCTCAAGCTTTCATCCTACAAGTGGAAATATTCTTAAAACCAAATTTAGGTCAAGATAATGGTTAAGCTCTCATGGAATAGTTGGCCTCTTCCATTAGTCTTTACTAGTTTCTTCAAATTGTAACATTAAACTCACATTTTAGACCCATGGTCAGTTTATGTATTAGGTTCATACACACATTCTTGAAATTTGGAGTTTCAAACAAGCTACATAAACTTTGAGATGAGGTTCGTCCAAAAGGACTTATTAAAAGTAAGGAAAAAGGAAACAAAATCAAACATAGAAAAAAAGTAGCAAAGCAAAAGGCAAAAGAGAAGCAAAAACATATATACATGTTTACGTAGAAACAAGGGATAGCAAAGAAATAATTGAATGAAAATAACTAACCTACCTACATTAACTCTAAACATATTATTTATTTACTCCATGAAGACCTTGGGGGGAGAAGTAGATAAATAATGCTTGAGGTACTACCCATTGGTGGGTAGTATGAAATCTGCTCCTTATAAGTCTTTGAATTTAAAGGTATTGTTTCCAAGTGTCTCTGTAATATGATAAGGGCCAATCCATAGGGGTGTGAATTTCCCATGTTTGCCCTTGGGTTTAGATGCTTTAACCTAAAGGAGGACCAAGTCTCCCTTATTGAACACCTTCACCTTTGATCTTTTATTAAACCACCTCTTCACCATGGTTTGGTGCTTGCTAAAACTATCAAAAGCTTCTTCCCATGCATCTTCCATTTGGATTATGTTTATCAGTCTCAAATTTTCAAGATCCTAGCCTTATTCTATATATTCTTGCATGAATTTATACATAGGCACCTTGAGAGTGATAGGGAAGATAAGCTCTTAGCCATAGACCAAAAGGAATGGTGATACATTTAAGGCTTGCTTGATCCTTATCATATCTTCCTATAGGTCATACTTGAGAAGCTTATGCCAAGTCCTAAGCTTTTTTGTAGTAGACTTATTGATTACTTTCATTAATTTCTTGTTGGTAGATTTAGACACTCCATTTCCTTAAAGATAATGGTTAGATGATAGCTTAAGACAAATTCCATTATCATACACCCACTCTATCATCTCTATGGATATAAATGCATATCCATTAAAACATACCAAAGAGACTAGAGTTCTTAATATAGTACATATGTTCTCCTCTAAGAAACTAATCACTTCTTCAATCTTGCATTGTTTAGTGGCTACAAATTCAATCCACCTTGTGCAATAAGTTGTGGTAGTCAAGACATACTTGTGACCTTTTAATGAATTGGGGTTGATTACCCCTACAAAGTCCAACCCCCATTATGTAAAGGGTTTATCAACCATGACTAGTTGTAGAGGCATATCTGCCTTTGGTTCTTTGGTGTTAAGGATTTGGCATGAGTGAAATTCCCTCACCTATTTATGAACATATTTAAAAATAGTTAGCTAATAGTAGCCATCTCTAAGGATCTTGTGGGTTGTTGTCCTTCTAGATAGGTGCCCATTACCTAACTTCTCATGGAATGTGCTCATGATATGGGTAGCTTATTATTTTGAGACACATGTTAGGTAGACACCTTTAAATTTTTTTTTGTATAAAACCCCATCTTTTATCAGATAATGGGTCATTATAAGCCTTAGGGCCTTCTTTTACTCATTGGTTAGTCATGTAAGACAAGTACCATTAACTAGTAAGTGGATGATGGAGTCATACCATTCATTAGGTTTAAAATTATGTTGATCAAATTACATGATACTTAGCTTAGGTATGGCATTATCAATCATTTGGATAAAGCCTTGGCACCTTATTGGTTTTACAATTTTCATTTCAATGTCATACTCTTACAAAACTGACATATATTTACCTCTACATTCTCCAAGTTCATTCTATCTCAACATGAGCTTGTGGTAGGGTTAGGTAAAATATCATGCACCTTATTTCTAAGGATATAGTTCTCTATCTTAGATATTTTAATTCTTTTCTACTATTTAGAGTCTCTATCTTAGATATAGCTTCCACTCGAGATCCCATCTTTAGTTATGACATGGCCTAACAATTTGCCTTTAGTAACACAAAAAATGTTTTGATTAGGGTTGAAGGAGATTTCATACCTTTTACATCTCTCAAATACTTTTTGTAAATGCATAAAGTGATCTTCCCTATTTTTAGAAAAAAATTGTTAGATCATCCATGTATATAATGATACACTTACTAATCAAACCTTAGAAGGCATGGTCCATGGCCCTTTGAAAAGTAGCTCCTATGTTTATCAACCCAAAAGGCATTCTCTTATATGTGAAGGTGCCCCACTTAATTTTGAAATTTGTCTCCATTCTATCTTCCTTATCAATCAACACTTGATTGTAGCCTTAAAAACCATCAAGAAAAGACATCATGGTTAAACCTAAAGTAATTTGTATTACCTACTCAAGAGAGGGAAGATGATAATTATTATTTTAAGATGTTTTATTCAAATTTCTAAATTTAATACATAGTCTGATTTCATCATTCTTATTTTTGACTAGTATAAAACTAGCCACCCAAGTAGAGGGCTACTGGGAAATACAATTCTAGCATCTAGCAATCTCTTAACTTCTTTGAAGATCATAGGTTATAAAATTGGATTCACATGTCTTTATTTCTACCTGAAGGGTTTACAATTTTCCTTGAGAGAATATTATGAGTGATGACTCTTGGGTCAAATATATTCAAGTCATCATAAGACCAAGCTATGACATCTTTGTATTTAGTCATCAACTAATCTCTTTTTTTAGCACATGTGCAAGCTTTTCCAACATTGACCAGTTGAGGTTGATCTTGAGGGCCAAAATGAACTAAACTACAATATTTCCTATTTACCTTGGGAATTGTAGGGGTCTCAACTAGTTTATGTTGATTAAATAATCTCTCGAAGGAAATCATGCATTTGGGAATCTTATTGTCATTTAGTTGAATGCATCTACCATCAAAATTTCCTTCTCCATAAGTAATTTCATCTACCTAACTAATGACATGAGCTTCAAATGATCATGAATTTTTCATGAAATCTAAGACTATTGATCATCACTAAAGACTTGAAAATGATTCATATTATCAAGGACTGAAGGACAAGGTAAGAACTCAATGCTAAAGTTGGGTAAGTCTTGTCAGGCATGAGGTTGGTTGTAGTAGAGGCTAGCTCATCAACTAATTTTTTATCCTCTCTAGGGCTGGAGATAATGTTTAATGAATTTAAAGAATTAATTAGATCCTAGATGCTAAATTTATAACTCTTAAGGTATAGTAGTTTGCATTGATATTTACTCTTTACTTGGTTGACTACAAGTTTTGAATTTCCATAAACTAGTAGTTCTTTGAATTTGTTTTTTTATAGAAAATTAAAAACTTAGGATGAGGGCCTCATACTCATCAAGGTTATTGGTGCATGGAAACTAGAGCCTATAAGATGCATGATATTTCTTATTAGTAGGATTAGTTAGGACAATACTAACCCCAGACCTATACTTCCACCTAGCACCATCAAAATGTAGCTTCCACAACCTAGACATAACATGAGTACTCTTAAGATCACATACCTTTGTAGTTTCTAAGGTGAAAACTCCCAAATCAAAGTCAAATATGTTAATCCTTTCATTCACAACATTGTATTTAGTGATCATGTGTTTCATTCTTGGTTCCATTTTAACTCCTATCTGGTTTGGAACTCCTTTCCAAGGTAGCCATAAATGTGAGCAATCCATGGTGATGTAGCAATTTATAGCTTTGGTCCATTCCATAATTAATAATAATCCATAAACATTAAGAATGTCAACAACTTGGATATCAATAAACTATTGTACTCTAGGCTCATAAGCCAATTGCATATGGACATTTAATAATTCTTTAATCACTTTGACTCTAGATTTATCTAATTGAGTAACAACTCTATCAGACTTAATAGGTGTCAAGATAAGTTATTTTCAAATACTCACTAGCATGATATTGGTGGATGCACCAAAATCTAATAAACAATTACATCAACATTATGTTTAGAGGTACTCCCTTTGGGTGGTTCTAGATCATTGCTTGAAGAAGTGTCTACATGAGTTCTAAAGTTATTTGGAGGTCTTGAGGTAGTTAAGGGTTGCCTCTATTCTCTATTCCTCAAAGATAAGTATTATTAAAGAATTTTTAGAGGGCCTATATTTCCTTAGGGACATCAATAGGTTCATTCTCCTTTGTAAAAAAATTTAAGCACTAATTTCCTTCAGCTACAAAAATAAGTTGGCAATATTATAGAAAGTTCTAGTAGGAACTTCTGATTCCAAAGGTTTAATAGGCCTAACAATAGGATTGAGAATGATACTTTATATAATAAAAAGGCTAATGAACCATCTTATATCAAGAAAACCATGGATATTAATCTGACTAACATTGCTTTAAGTAATTAATGTAGAGTGCATTATACAACCAAACATGGTGAGATTGATTGCATTATATTTTTTAAGGCTTTTGAATCTTTACAAGAGGAGTTAAACACATTTTAAGTGGTACCTAATAAATATAGTGGTGTATGTACCTCAGGATCCAAATCATCTGATCAAGTCAACATTATGGAAACATTTGAATTCCATTTTCAAAAGGATAATGAACCTGATGATGTCCCTGAGGAAATCTAGGCCCTCCAATAATTCTTGAAGAAGACTTATCCTTTAAGGAATAGAGAGCACAAAATCCCTTGACTACCTCAACACCTATAAATAACTTTATAACTCCACTAAAAAATTCTTCAAGTAATGATCCAAGACCACCCAAAGGGATTACCTATAAGCATAATGTTGATGTTCATATTTCTTCAAATAAGATGAGTTATAATATTGTTGAATATATGAAGAAGATAAAAGCTAACATCATATTTCATTAATTAACACATATCATATAACAAAGGAACCTCTTGCTAGAATCATTTTCAAATAAATCTAACAAACCACCTAAATATAATAATGTTAATGGCTTTGCATAAAGCTAAGGTAGAATATCCTCCTTTCCTACTCACAGTTAGAATATTTGGTAAGAATTTTCACAATTATTTATTAGATTCTAGTGCATCCACCAATATCATGTCAATAGGTATTTTTAAATAACTTGGCTTGACACATATTAAGTCTAATAGATTTATTACTTATTTAGATAAATATAGAGTCAAGGTGATTGGAGAATTATTAAATGTCTATATGTAATTGGCCTCTGAGCCTAGAGTATAACAATTTATTGATATCCAAGTTTTTGACATTCCTAATTTTTATGGAATCTTGTTAAGCAAGGAATGGACCAAAGATATAAATGGCTACATTTCCATGGATTGGTCACATTTATGGATACCTTAGAAATGAGTTCTAAACCAAATAAGAGTTGAAAGGGAGCCAAGAATGAAACACATGATCACTTAGTACAATGCTATGAATGAAAGGGTCAACATAATTTAATCTAATTTTGTAGTTTCTAAGGTGTAATTTTCATGATGTCATCATCATAT